>JAXIVJ010012609.1:2500-39812 GCA_036785665.1 Chirona hameri
CAAAATATATTATACATTCATCACATTTTGCATAGCAGCTTTCCTACCGAAAGATATTTCAAGTCAAACTTGATAAGCGTTCCACCCTTGTAACGACCGGCACTTGCAAGTACTAATATGGTCCTCATCAAACTGCGGGCTTTTCCCGTATTGTTTTTTTACGCAATGGAGTGGAAAATATATTTTGCGTCTGCTTGTTGTGATTATATGCCCGACGATCCTCTACAATTATTCACAGCCATTGAATAAAAAGGTAACCAAATTAGCGGTTAACTGATGCATATAACGGCGGCCTAGTTAGTGGTTGCGACCCTCAATTTATGCAAATTGCTTCATTAATTTTCAACATTAGGAGTTTTGCATAGTTTTGTCTCTGGCTGTATATAACACTATGCTTTATATTATCATGAAAAATAATCACTTTTTCCCCAAAAATTAACAAACAATACAAAAACTGGCAATTCAATCGGAACCTCATCGATGCACATCGACGGCGACCTATTTAGTGTCGGCAATTTGTTTAGAAGTGCCCATTCAACAACGTTGAACAGATTGATACAAAAGCGCCAAATGTGTCGCTTTCCAATAGTGGAGGGAAAGTACCGATCATGAACTCCATAAGAAATATATGTACTTGCTTTTTAATTTTTCCAAACTTCCAACTTTGAATTAGGGAATTATTGTATTTTATTCTTAAATTTAGATCACAACATTTTAATACCATAAAGGTAGCCAATGCAATTGTTGCTATCAAAATCAAAAGGTCATTATTTCCCATTAAGTGCAGTTTTTCCACGCAGATGGTTCTCCAAGGGAGAGAGGCACGGATATTTTATATTTATAATTCACATAGTATTTAAGGAAAGGTGCGTTTTGATAGAACTAATCTTAAGACAGCAAAAGACGGTATCGAGGTATCCGGGTATCCCATCAGAGCTCCCAGAGGATATCGGCATATTACAACTCACCAACATGTTGAAGTCACTAGATCCTCTTTCCACTGCCGCCGCATAAGCCCACATTCAAACGCCAGTCATTCAATACAAGCTGAGTTGGGTTCAAGGGCGGGTCCAGGGTAGGGGCAAACGGGGCCATGCCCCCCCCCCCCAAGCCTATTAAAGGGGGGGGGGGCAAACTATGTTTTGCCCCCCCCCCCCCCAGACGTGAAGTCTAATATATGCTATGTTTGCGTTTTTAGAACGGTACTGGGCACCCCAAAATTGCAGCAGTCAAAATCCAGCTAGCCACAGTCAAAAACTGTAAAATTTCGCGCCGCTTCGCGGCATGACACAAATTTCGCAATTGCATATACAAATTTGGAAAGTGAATTTCATTAAGTGTCTTGCAGAGGCTCTCCTTGGCGGTAATTGCTGGCCCCAGGGCCAACTCTCTTCTTAAATATTAACTTTAAAGCGGGCTACATGTTTAGCTAGTCTGCCGAGTTCCGAAAAAAGGCGACGCGAACGCAAAGACGCGGACATCGGCAACCGGAAGCTGTTCCAGCGGTGCCGAACTTGCTGGCCGAAGAGCTAATAGTGGGGACCAGGCCAGGACTCCAAGCCATCTCCCCAGGCTCCTCCAGATCCACAGGGGCCATTTTTGTGCGGAAAAGTCGGTCTGCCTCTTGCTGCTTTGAAACCATTTGCACCGTTACCAGTTGTTTGTTACAGTTCGGTACATAGGTATGTATACAGACTATAGTTATTATTATCATATGTACTATTGAGCGCAGACTGCCACCGGTCATCGTGATTTACTATCCGAGGCTGATGTATATGAAAAACTACCTTCATTTAAACATTTTTCATCATACCGAGATGTGCAACCAGGAAAAGGGGTTCCTGAGGCTTGGCTCCATTCACGGTCTGGTTCCAATATTAAAATTGCGTTTTCCACGACCTAAAATTAAAATGTTCACGACGTTTCACGGCGTCACATCAGTGACCATCGTCATAACGAAGCCATCGTCATCGTCTTCGTTTCGTCGTAACGCTGAATTGAATGAATAATATTTTTAGCTTATTATCCTCTACAAGGTTAAGAAGCTACAAATGCCTATGTTTCTGGGTTTTATCAGGCAAACCCGAGAAAAAATTCGCGCCGCTTCGCGGCGCTAAATAACAAGTACCTAGTACAACATATAAATCCACATTAAAAATACTGGAAAGGCTTAAAGGGAATAGTACACCTTTAACATTAGTTTTTAACTGAGATAGCCAGATTGTCGGGAGTACTGAGAAATCTCCAAATCTGAAATGTTTCCCTCCAAAACGACCTAGTTGCTGAGTTTCAACGCAAGAACCGTTGGATATATTTGGTCATATTTTAAAGAGACAAATCTTGTGACGTTTCTCATACGTCATTAGTATTCAAACCGCACTTCGTTTTCGCCAGGGTAATAGAACAACGTTTTCGCTATTTGGACCGGCCGCCACCGAAACGCATCATGTGTTCATGAGCTAGTAATATTATTGGCCATAACTTTGTCAATTTTCACTGGGTTTCCAATTGAAAATAATACCGACACTCGTCTTGAAAAGGCACACCTTTTGAAGGGTGGTTCGTACCGGTAGCTGCAATATTCTCCGCAATAGAAGCACATGCACCTGTAACTGCGATACATTTGGGATACATTCTGCCTGTGGTTACAGTTTTAAGTAATTACCCCTGTCAATTGTGAACCGATTTCCAATTGAAAATTACCAATAGATGCTTAGTGATAAGACGCATTTGTTGATTGGTGGCTGGTCAGTGTTCATGCAATATATTGATTCAATTTTGACAAAGTTTTTATTGTTTACGTTGAAGTGCCGCTTAGCTCGAAATATTATTGGCTATAACTTTGTCAATTTTCATTGGATTTCCAATTGAAAATAATGTCCACACTCGTCTTAAAAGGGACACCTTTTGATGGGTGGCTAGTACCGGTAGCTGCAATATTTATTTACATCCACCACATACCGATGAACACATATAAACGCATTTGTGGGTAGGTATATCACATTTATTTATGCACATGAACATTATGGGTATGTGTTCACGCAACACCACTCCAACTCTACAACTCATACAAGGCCATAGTGTAAACATTCACACATTTTCAATCGCAACCAATATACTCGCGAGTCGCGACCCAGCGAATGAGGTTGTTAGTGTTGCTTACATATTCTGATTCAAGGATAGAGTTACATATTCTGATTCAGGCCGGTATGATGTTACAACTCGTTTTGGTGACGCAAGATTATTGTGACGTCATATGTATTAATATCAATATTTTTTTAATTATGACAAATTAGTACTTTTTTGGCAAAAACGAATGCCAGAACCGTAATCAGGACACTCTTTTCCATCATTCCACGTACTTTTCCCAAGGTGTACTATTCCCTTTAAATACACGCATAACAAATTGGGGTGCATTTTTTTCCGTCATTTCAGCCGACCCCCCCCCCCCCCCCACACACACACACACACTCAAAAATTATCGGCGACGCCCCTGGGTACAGCTGACAATTGACATAGTTTTTATCTGTGTAAGGCAATGTCGGAACAATACAAACTGCAAGCTGATTTCTTTCCTTTTTCGATATCCCAAAAGGTCGAAAACCTAAAAAAAGAAATCGTGTGGTTGCAAAATAAAGTGGCCAAAATCCGGGAAGAGATTCGAAATTGGGGGTAGGTAAGGTCCGCTAAAAAACGGTGTGCCCCCCCCCCCCCCCCCCCCCCAACACACACACACACAACGACCAGCTGGATCCGCCCTTGATTGGGTACCTATATACCGGCACATATCGCACCAGACTAGTGGTGTCAATCGGTTACCAAAATTTTGGTAACCGAAAGGCTTATCAATTTTTGGACACTTTTCGGTCAGCCTAATCTTAAACAATTCACTTTTTTGTCACATTTTTACACATTATATCCAGCAAATTTGCTGCAATTTCAATCAATTAATGTAAATACTAAATAGAACACATTATTATATCAAGATTGAAGATATTGCTCACAAGAGGAAGTGAAGTCCTTAAAAATAAGTATTGTATACCATCTTAAGTAGCAAGCACAAACCAGTAACCAGTATGCCCCTCCAACTTTAACCAGATAAAATGCATTTCTTCCTATGTATGTATTTATGTAATATGTATTATGCTGCAAATTAATATGAAATGATTGAGGGCACATTTTCCATCCTGTTTTCAATGTGCTTTCGGTCTTGCTTGCTGCATTCACTGCTTTGCTTTGTAAATGTATTTGGTTCCCTTTTTCACAATTATACTGTCTTTTTGGAAACTGTACATGTGTTTTATGTTAAACAAAGCAATATTTACAGTGTGTTAAATAAGTATACAATTTGAAATTCGGTCAAATTTTAGACATTTTTGGCTTCAACCAAAATCGGTCGGTATTCGGTCAACCGAAATGCCCTCCATTCGGTATCGGTTTGGAATCGGTCAGGATTTTTTTTTGAAAATTACATCACTACACCAGACCAACCGATCTATAACGATAAGTTTCCCACCCGGACGACGGAGAAAACATACGTCAGTCTGACCGAGTTGCACCTTTGTCGCCGACCGACCAAATTGGGAAAGCATGCCGCATTAGCCGTTCGCGTAAACATGGCGAGCCCGGAATTCGTCGCACGTTCCGTCGGTCCACGAATAGTCGCCTTTCGCCGTCGGCCGCGGCGCTGGCGCTCGTTTCAAAGGCTGCTGTGCGTCGGCGGCGTCGCCGTCGGCTGGCGGGCCGTCGCCTCGGATCAGTGTTGACCGACACCGACGCGACAGTAAACATGTTTGTATCATAGTGTTCCTGGCTGAAATGTCACGCAGAACTAGAGAAAAAACGAATGGCAAAAACTTACGTCGGATCAAAAGTGTTGAGTTCACGTTGTCAACAACAATCCACATAATGCGTTTGTGTTCAACTCTTCGAAGGGTTTTAAGAAAAACACCTTTAATAAATACAATTGTATGTTATTTTTCCATGAAGCGGATACTAAGTTATCAAATGTGGCAGGTTGATCGATCATTTGACTTGAATGTTCTCTCCTCTCTGCTATGATCTTCAGCAGGTTGTGCAATACACTTCCCCATGGTTAGCAGCAGCAGCAGGCAACGCAGCTCCAGCGGGAGCGTTTTGATCCATTTCTCGAGATGAGCGGCAGTAGGTTCTGTAACACGGCTGTATCGGTGATGTATCGGTGATGTATCGGTGATGTATCGGTGAAGTATCGGTGATATGATGTATCGGTGATGTAGGCTGTATCGGTGATGTAGGCTGTATCGAAGATGTATCGGTGGTGTACGCTCTATCAGGGACAGGGGCCCGGGAACGATTTTAAAGTTTGGGGGGGGGGGGGGCGAAAAATATTTTGGCAGACTTCTCACTTCGCATCTTGGTGCACCTTTTCGTTCTCAAATTTTCTTCATTGAAGATTAACCTGCGCCCCGCTGGGTGGGGGTAAATTTTACCCCCTTCCAGAATTTTCTCAATAACTTGAAAACCATGGAGGATGGCGACGTCAAACTTGCAGTACCTTATGCTGCATCAATTATACGTCTTCTCACCAAATTTCACTGAAATTAAGGTAGTACTTTGTAAGATAATGACGTTTAAATGACGTCACTACACGCGAGTTTAACACAAAAATCAGCTAAAATTTGCCAGGCCGTACAAATGCCACATTTGAAGCAAAATGCAATAAAAAAACGTTAAAAGGTAGCAAATTGAAAGGGCTAAAAACTTGCTATCTCGAAATTTGACAAGTTTGTTTTTTTACCCCCCATTTTTTTTTAAATGACTTCAAAATCTACATTTTAAAACATTTGCAAAAAGCCGAAATATATGTTAGATAACAAAGTATGGACGATACTCAAACCAAATTTCAAAGCAATAGCTTTATGTTTGACTGAATTATGGCTCCCTAAGTATAAGTAACTCATGACGTCATTTTTTAATTCCCGTTGTTTGGCTTTTGTTGATTAGATACAGACAAATAAATACCACCACTGTATATCTGAGACAAATCTGGTCTAGAAACATGTCTTTTGTATTTAGATTAATCAATTTCAAATTTTGACCTTATTGTTTGTTTGTTTATTTGCGCAAATCGTCGACGGGATACCCCAATGATGGACGAAGTCAAAATGTAAAATCACCTAAAGCTACAAGACATTAGACAAATACATGTTAAAATATACGAAATACACCCTAAACATAAAATATGACATGAACAAAACATCCAGCACACACAGCACAAAATCAGTTACAACGATGCGACGTACAACCTCACTTTGGTGCGGAACTGATGGTACGTATCGGCAAAGAGATCACCATTGGGACACGTTCCTATAAAGCGGTTAAGTTGCTTAAGCAGTCTGGCGAACAATCCCTCTTTGACCGTATTTACCCTGGCGTACAGCACATTCAGCAATGTGAGGGTCAGCTGCCTGGTAGTACGACACGGTACATTGACGAAAAATGACTGCAATACAAATGACGATGATATTTTACCATTACAAATGTTGCGAATGAACATGAAATCATGATGGGTCCTACGTGCCGATACAGAAACAAGTTTAAAATGAGATAATAGGTCATCGTACGCCATGGATGGTGATTGCGAGCGACAGTGGGCGTTCAGCCACAGCAGGAACGCCCACTGTCAATAACCCATACAACATTGTGACCTGACCTTGACCTGAGGGCAATTATGTAGGGTCACGTTGTGAAAATGGCTGCTACTATCAAATTATACGTGTAAAATAACCCATACAACATGTGTCGCATGGCTTTCGTAGACCTGTGACCTTTTGTGACCTGACCTTGACCTTGACCTTTGCTTACAATTTCACTTTCGGCTTATACGGGAGATGCATTATACCTTTGAGAGCACCTTGTGCAATAATAGTCGCAATCTAAGGCTTTGGATGGAAAGTATGGCTCACAAACTCAAATGCCTCAAGTTTGACATTTGACCTGATCGTGACCTGACATTTGACCTTATTTTAAACATTTCGGGCGTGCATTATATTTGTCTCCTTGAGACCTTTCAATCTCCGCCTTGCATGTCCCGCTGCGGTCATTGGTTCGGAAGATACGAGGGGGGTAATATTTACCCCCCAGCGGGGCGCGTTCGGCTGCCGACCCCAGCGAGCGGGTTAACCGCGCCGTGCTGGTGCTCGGCGCCACCTTCGCCGTGCAAGGGGTGGGGCGTTTCGACGCCCCTCACGAACTCGGCTCCTATGAGACGTAGACAAAAGCCGAAAACACTGTTCGAAAGATGCTACAGAATCACTGTGAAACTATTTCGGACATTTTTGGGTTCAGGTCAATAGTGAGGTCACCAGAGGTCATCAAATGTCAGATTTTCCAGTTTTAGGACATCGCTCCAGAAATCTCCAAACATCTCGGGAACTATGATAGGAGCAAACAGGGGAAAAATAGAAAGCTCTTGAAATATGTAATCAGTTAAGTGTCACCAAAGTTTAGCTCAGGTCAATAGTTTACGCTCCAGAGGTCATCAAAGGTCAAAAGGGCTATTTGTTGGCAAATAGTCGTTCGCAACTTTTTACCTAATAAAGATAAGGCAATGATGTTGACGGCATCGT
This sequence comes from Chirona hameri, assembly GCA_036785665.1. Lineage (NCBI taxonomy): Eukaryota > Metazoa > Arthropoda > Thecostraca > Balanomorpha > Balanidae > Chirona > Chirona hameri. Next base: position 10,111 of record JAXIVJ010012609.1, read on the forward strand.
GTTTGTCTCGTCAAGGCGCTTCGAATCACATCCATGTTGACCAGTGTAGGTCAACTTATGAATTTGACCTTAGGTTAAGGTCAAGTGGTGACCCAAGTAGGTCAGGTTGCATATTGGGAGACGTGTCTCGACGAGACAAACACATTGATGCCAGTTTCACTTCTGTATTTTCATTCTATTGAGAGTTATTGACAAAGTGTTGGTGACCTCAGATGACCTCGGCTGGCCCTGTAGGGATCACTGAACAAACATTGCACCTGGATCATCAAGGATAGCCTATGATAACATGATCCAGAAGGAATTGGACTGATATCATGCGTATCCTCGGAATAGGAAGCATTTGAATATTTCCCTAATGACTTATACCTAATGGGGAGGTCACGAAATTGACCCGACTTTAGGTCACGTATATTCACAATCTTAGATATTTGAATTGTAGGTGCCTATGACCTTATGAAATCCTGTAATTTTGAAACCGATCGGCCAAAAACTGTGGCAGTAGTACGACCGCAAACTTATTTTGTTGGTGGGGTCACGTGACCTGACCTGGTGACCTGACCTGAGATAACCAGTGGTCAAGAATTTCACACAATGTGAGAAATTGATGCCCAAACAGCTGTGCCAAAAACGGCAGCGCTGCACTCCGAAGTTTTTTCGTCGCTTTCCTCGAAAAACCTGGGTGGGAGGGGGGTCTAAACGCCCCGGCACGGCGCGGGTTAACATACAAAACAGGGCGCGGGTTAAGGCAGGGCGCGGGTTAACATACAAAACACAAATTATGAAGATAGGTGGGGGTCATGCCCCCCCCCCCCGTTTCCCACTATGAACCGTATGCTTTTGTCAACCCGCCTGTCGTCTGATAAAATACCTGACGCCTGACGTTTTTTTTTTATTGAAGAAGCTTACAAGTGTGGGCTGCACCGACCGCTTCAACCGTATCACGGTAACATTTACCATAACTCTTGCTCGCAATTTCCGCCCCGTCGGCAAAGACAGAGAGGGCAGCTAGAGGGTCGCACGCCAGTTTGACCGTATCCGTAACGTTGACGTGGGATAAACTTATAAACAAAATGCAGCAGATGTTTCTCGCCGTCAGTGCGTCATTTTAACGACGACGCGCCAAACAGACAACTGCTACCAAATTTACCCAATTGAATTTTTACATTATATTTCATACAAAAGAAAACCATACACAAATTTTGTACACAAAATGAAAGTGCCATGAGGAGGCTTCATATTTTATAAAACTTCTGTGAAGGAAATTGAAAGAGCTTGTTTTTAGGGAAATTTCTGCCACGACAAAGTTGGGGGGGACGCCGCCCCCCCCCCCCCCGGTCCAGATGGGGGGAGGGCGCAATCTCCCCCGCTGCCCCCCTGTTCCCGGGCCCCTGCTCAGGGATGTATCAGTGATGTATCGTTGATGTAGGCTGTATCGTTGATGTAGGCTGTATCGTTGATGTAGGCTGTATCGGTGATGTAGGCTGTATCGGTGATGTAGGCTGTATCGGTGATGTAGGCTGTATCGGTGATGTAGGCTGTATCGGTGATGTAGGCTGTATCGTTGATGTATCATGTATCGTTGATGTAGGCTGTATCGGTGATGTAGGCTGTATCGGTGATGTAGGCTGTATCGGTGATGTAGGCTGTATCGGTGATGTAGGCTGTATCGTTGATGTATCATGTATCGTTGATGTAGGCTGTATCGGTGATGTAGGCTGTATCGGTGATGTAGGCTGTATCGTTGATGTAGGCAGTATCGTTGATGTATCATGTATCGTTGATGTAGGCTGTATCGGGGATGTATCATGTATCGGGGATGTATCATGTATCGTTGATGTAGGCAGTATCGGTGATGTAGCATGTATCGTTGATGTATCATGTATCGTTGATGTAGGATGTATCGGTGATGTATCATGTATCGTTGATGTATCATGTATCGTTGATGTAGGCAGTATCGGTGATGTAGGCTGTATCGTTGATGTAGGCTGTATCGGGGATGTATCATGTATCGTTGATGTAGGCAGTATCGGTGATGTAGGCTGTATCGTTGATGTAGGCTGTATCGTGGATGTATCATGTATCGTTGATGTATCATGTATCGTTGATGTAGGCAGTATCGGTGATGTATCATGTATCGTTGATGTATGTTATATCGCTGATGTAGCATGTATCGTTGATGTAGGCTGAATCGGGGACGTATCATGTATCGTTGATGTAGGCTGTATCGTTGATGTAGGCAGTATCGGTGATGTATCATGTATCGTTGATGTATGTTATATCGTTGATGTATCATGTATCGGTGATGTAGGAGGCTGTATCGGTGATGTAGGCTGTATCGGTGATGTAGGCTGTATCGGGGATGTATCATGTATCGGTGATGTAGGCTGTATCGGGGATGTAGGCTGTATCGTTGATGTAGGCTGTATCGGTGATGTAGGCTGTATCGGTGATGTAGACTGTATCGGGGATGTAGGCTGTATCGGTGATGTAGGCTGTATCGGTGATGTAGGCTGTATCGGTGATGTAGGCTGTATCGGTGATGTAGGCTGTATCGTTGATGTAGGCAGTATCGGTGGTGTATCATGTATCGTCGATGTATGTTATATCGTTGATGTATCATGTATCGTTGATGTAGGCTGTATCGGGGACGTATCATGTATCGTTGATGTAGGCTGTATCGTTGATGTAGGCAGTATCGGTGATGTATCATGTATCGTTGATGTATGTTATATCGTTGATGTATCATGTATCGGTGATGTAGGCTGTATCGGTGATGTAGGCTGTATCGGGGATGTATCATGTATCGGTGATGTAGGCTGTATCGGGGATGTAGGCTGTATCGTTGATGTAGGCTGTATCAGTGATGCATGCTGTATCGGTGATGTAGGCTGTATCGGGGATGTATCATGCATCGGTGGTGTAGGCTGTATCGGTGATGTATCATGTATCGTTGGTGTAGGCTGTATCGTTGATGTAGGCTGTATCGTTGATGTAGGCTGTATCGGTGATGTAGGCTGTATCGGTGGTGTAGGCTGTATCGGTGATGTATCATGTATCATTGATGTAGGCTGTATCGTTGATGTATGCTATATCGTTGATGTAGGCTGTATCGTTGATGTAGGCTGCATCGGGATGTAGGCTGTATCGGGGATGCAGGCTGCATCGTTGATGTATCATGTATCGGTGATGTAGGCTGTATCGTTGATGTAGGCTGCATCGGGATGTATCGACTGATGGTAGCCAGGACCGCGCACACAACGCTGTTCAGCATGTCACCGGCTGGGTCCAGACAGAGTCGAATGAATACCATGCCGTGAACGGACTGTTGTGCGGCGTGCGTGCCCCACGATGAGCCAGCACTCTGCTGCAGGCTGAGGTCTCACCACAAAGCGATGTAGTGCACGCCTCACGGCACGCTGGGCCGGCTGAAACGGCACGCTGGGCCGGCTGAAACGGCACGCTGGGCCGGCTGAAACGGCACGCTGGACCGGCTGAAACGGCACGCTGGGCCGGCTGAAACGGCACGCTGGGCCGGCTGAAACGGCACGCTGGGCCGGCTGAAACGGCACGCTGGGCCGGCTGAAACGGCACGCTGGCCGGCTGAAACGGCACGCTGGGCCGGCTGAAACGGCACGCTGGGCCGGCTGAAACGGCACGCTGGGCCGGCTGAAACGGCACGCTGGGCCGGCTGAAACGGCACGCTGGACCGGCTGAAACGGCACGCTGGGCCGGCTGAAACGGCACGCTGGGCCGGTTGAAACGGCACGCTGGGCCGGCTGAAACGGCACGCTGGCCGGCTGAAACGGCACGCTGGCCGGCTGAAACGGCACGCTGGGCCGGCTGAAACGGCACGCTGGGCCGGCTGAAACGGCACGCTGGGCCGGCTGAAACGGCACGCTGGGCCGGCTGAAACGGCACGCTGGACCGGCTGAAACGGCACGCTGGGCCGGCTGAAACGGCACGCTGGGCCGGTTGAAACGGCACGCTGGGCCGGCTGAAACGGCACGCTGGCCGGCTGAAACGGCACGCTGGGCCGGCTGAAACGGCACGCTGGCCCGGCTGAAACGGCACGCTGCTGCCTTCATTTTTACCCTCCGACATGCGTTTCGACTGACAAATGCATGTTCAGATATATTGGCTCTTGACCAAACTATGGGTAGACTGAAGACAGCTGAGCGTGCAATGGCAGGAAATTAGGCTTATTATCGTGTGACTTCAGTATGAAGTACGTTTAATGGTAGGTCATCGTATACTCACCAAACATGGAAACGCTGAACAAATTTCGTAAGTTTATTCTGGCGAATTAGTAGCCATATCAGTTGCAATTAGAGCCCTTCATGGAATGGGAATCCTCATGGAACCCATGTAACGGAATGGAAATGGGTGTGCATGGGACCATTTTTGGAAATGTAATGGGTTGGAACGGGTTTGGGACAGACCATATAATTTGTTAGCACCACAAACAGTGAGATATGCTGAAACGGGTGGGAATGGGAGCCCCATCAATTATGAATTCAGATTTTGATTTGGATTGCAACGGGCTTGGGTCTGGCTGAATGGGCTGGAATGGGATGGGGGCTGAAAATGTGTCCCGTGAAGGTCTCTAGTTATAATGTCAAACTTGGCTATCGCCAACAATATACAATGGCAAGCTGCTGTGAATGACGTGCATGTATGTGGATACATTTTTGGACAACAAGCTGATTCCGCCCCTATAGCTCAGTCGGGAGAGCGATGGGCTTCTGGCCTCACCCGGTGTGGCAGGCCGGGTTCGAGTCGCTTCGGCGCCCGCTATTTGCCCCTGACTGGGATGACTTGCGGCCGGTGGCAGCGGTCGCACTCAAGGTCAGGTGACGTCAGAGGGCGGAGCGCACCGTGTCCAGGTATGTCGGGCACGTACAACTTTCGCCTCTAAATTATGCCGGCTGCCAGGAATTCCCATATCGGACGGTAGGGGCCAGAGCCTGCGCAACAAGCTCTGCTTAGCGCGGGTCATGACCTCGGAAATCCGTCCATTCAAAAAGGTTTCGACTAAATTTATCAAACAAAACAATACAAAAGCTATGAGTGCTAAGTTGTTGATACAGAATGGAGTGCACAATATGGTTGAAGGAGGCCTTTGCATGACAGTTGTAGACCTCTGGATATGAAGCTGCTAGCGAGCAGTGGTGTGTTCAGTTTGTTGCGAGAGACAGTTTTGGGACAATCACTGGTGAATCCAGGGGGGATGGGACCATGCCCCCAAAATGACCGGCATCGACAGTCGGCCGAAAATTGACACTTTACTTGACTTAAAAGAAAATCCAAGCAATTTTTATTAAGGGAAGTTTTATATAACTATAGTAATGCGTAAGGAAGCGAAATCCAATTGGATTTTATAATCATGTGATAACTTTTGGGATTCCCCAGAGGCGTCGCCACGGATTTGTGAGTGTGTGTGTGTGTGGGGGGGGGGGGGGGGGGACGAAGTGCCGAATGAACCATCAGTACGGTTCGCGACAATGTGAAGGAAAATAAGTTTTCGCCTTATATTTTTTACTAAGGAACGCACTTTTTAGTTGTAACTAGTAACTACCAGCTTATTTGTTTTACATTTAAAACTAGAACAGGTGATGGATGAAAAACAATAACTTCTTCGGAAATCTTCATGGTATATTGTTCAAACGACTCTATATTCGATCGGCGCTGCCAGGCGATTCGCTCATCGCTGTTTGGGATACATATCCTAGTTATTCGTGTTACATAGAAAGCTGTTTCATACCTACTAATTATAAGAAGTGGCAGCCACCTAGGTGTCCGTCTGGCCTTTCGGATGTCACTCGATTGCTTAATAACTCCGCGCACCTCATAGTCAAAACCTCGAGATTTGGCATGTTGGTGGGGATGTAGGGTCGCACTATCGGAGGCAAATTTCGCGTGGATTCATGATCACAATAGACTGCAATTCTAATTATGATTAATATGCCATGAATATCAGGACTTATATGCGCCACCCGGCTGCCACTGGACTAGCTTTTTGCTTTCGGGAGCCATACTGGCTCGGTGGTCATGGGGGTTTGATAGATATTTAGGAAGTCGGTGGTGCGATACAAGGCAACGTCACTGGCGTGTTTTTTTCTATCTTCTTCATAAGCTCAGCGCATCTCAATGTTCTGCATGCTGGCCGATCCGTGGTGCCCGTAACTGTACCAGGAGGACGGATCGCCCCGGAGCCGGTGACTGCCACCGGCTCGTGCGGGGTAGTCATTTGTGGTCGGCTGGCCGAAACGGATGCGGATGAAGTAGCTCATGCAGGGCCTCCTCTAGCATGTTAACTGGGGAGGGAGGGCTGCGCCCCCCCCCCCCCCCCCCCAGTGAAGCCGCCAGCCCCCCCCCCCCAGTCGAGGCAAAATCGTGTCACTGGGGGGACTATCTGTGCTTGGCATCGGATGTATATAAAAAACGACATCGGTGGAGTAAATTAAGGCAAAAATCTTAAATACACGCAAATTTAATAACGAGAGCGATACAACAAGCAAATACAACTCATATAATAATTTTATGGTAAATATCGCTTCAGTTTCGGCGCAGAAAAGACGATTCTGACCAGTGTCTGGACAATGAACAAGTGCTATTTGGTGGCAATCGGCGCAGTGGAAGGATAAGTTTGTTTCCTTTGCCAGGGACCAGGGTTCAAATCCTTCGACGGGCATCTGAAAAGTCGACCTGGCCCCTAATACCCTTCGAAACAGGATGAGAGTTCCAATTATTGCCTTGGTTCCAAGAGAATGTAGTGCTTGGTCCACAAATGAAACCAAACCAAAGAATTACTCTCCTATGTCGCGACCGGTTGAGGGCCTGAGGTGGCCCTCAGCCGGTTAGAGGGCCTTGGGTCTGAAGAGGCCTCTGGCAGGTCTTGATAGGATCTTAAGCTGGTCTGAAAGGGTCCACCGTCAGCCTGGGTCGGAGGGGTCCATTGATCGTCTTGGAACCCCAGGCTGATCTGAGTTGATATTTTCCAGATCTGAGAGGGCTTTATGCCCATCAGAGCAGCTCGGTCGATCTGAGAGGGTCCTCGGCCAGTCTGAGAAGCCCATGCCAGATTTGAGAGGGACCCCTCTTAAGTCTGAAGAGGGAGCTACTGCACTCAGAGAGGACTCTCGAACAGTCTGACAGGGCCTTAGGCTGGTCTGAGAATACCCTATGCAGGTCTGAGAGGGCACATGACAGGCCTGAAATGGCCCTCTGCCGGTCTGAGAGGGCACCGTGCCGGGCCGAGAGGAGCCTTGTCAGGTCTGATGGAGACCCTTCCAATCGTTTTTTTATTCGTTTTTCAGACGGTCCCTCTTGAGTTTGTATGGGAGCAAAGTATATTGTTTGCCTCTCGAACTTTTTGAGAGGCACAGCTGCTCCCCTTGCCCCCTCGTCTCTTCCATCACCCCCGGTTCGACCCACGGCATTTAACCGCTTGAGCCTAAGAGACAGTGTGTTTCAAACCCCTAGCTACAACCATTTGTCCAGCTCTTGACCCAGTTTCCCGAGCCCGGCAGGGCCTCGAGATTTCCACTCCTTGCTATGGGGGTCTAACGAACACCCCCTCGACAAATGGCGCAGCGCCGCAGTTAAGGTCCCCAGAAGTCATCAAAGGTAAAATTTGGCATCTTGTGCACTCTGCCCCAGCGCCTTTTATCGCTTCGGGAACTAAGATCGCAGGAAAAAACAGAAAAACAATCGATAACTCTTGAAAAGTGTCCCCCATTTAAGAACACCCCAATAGTTGGTCCGCCCCTATAGCTCAGTTGGGAGAGCGCCGGACTTCTGACCTCACCCGGTAGAGGCAGCACGGGTTCGAGTCGCTTCGGCGCTCCCTACTTGCCACTTACTGGGATGGCCTGTGGCCGGTGGCAGCGGTCGTACTCAAGGTCAGGTGACGTCAGAGGGTGGGGCGGACCGTGTCCAGGTATGTCGGGCACGTACAACTTTCGCTTCTGAATTCTGCCAGACGCCAAGAATTGCTTGATCGGGTGGTGGGGTCAGGGCCTGCGCAACAAGCTATGCTTAGCGCGGGGCCGGACCTAGGAAATCCATCCATTCAATAACATTCGGACTAATTTGTTTTAAAAAGTTTAGCTTTAGGAAGTCACCAAAAGGTTATGCTGGCTTTTTGCTAAATAATAGTTTTTCGTTAATAATTCTTTACATAATAAAGATGACAATGATTTTAACATCAAACCTTGTTGTTGAGGTCTTCAAACATTGCGCTAGCAGGGTGCGGGCTATGTCAGTTCGAGTACCTGCCTCTTCAAAGATCGGTTTCCTTGCACTCAGTTGCATTACTCGTTGATTTACTCGTTGTTGTATTATCTCAACGCTGTGTCATACATAATTTTATAATTAATCATCACCACTTTATCATCACTCTCATTTAGGTGACGTAACTAGGTATATTCAATTAACTAATTAAATTAATGTCAGTTCAATATTCATACAAATTAAATGGACTTGTTACCGAGCGGGCGCGAAGCGCCCATGAGGTTTATCGTCAACTTACTAGACAAATTTACATTTGACCCGGCCCGACCCGGCCCGACCCGGCCATACATACGCTTTTCGGAAGCTAATAACTTTGCCACCACTGCTCCGATTGAAATTGGGTTTTCACCATTGGATAGGTCCATCAAATAATTTTTTTTTGGGTATAGTGCGTTCTGATAGAGGTGGTACCACAGCGCGTGGCAGTTGGCACACGCGAACGTCGAAATTAACACACAAAAAAAATGGCAAAAATGATTCTTGATAAAAAATGGCTGTATTATTCTAAGCATTAATTTATACGCTGAAGCATGCAGTGCTCAGGACGTACTCCCTTTTGGCGGATTTGAGAAAGGAGATCATGAACAATTTAATACAACTTAATTTTTATGTTGGCATGCATTGAGGCCTGGCAATTTTTCTGGAGAACTAAAATGACTGTGTTACTACCACGTGTGCTCCCTTACCGTTTCATATTTCAAACCTGTTTTAGCTTTACCAGAGCGCGCTCGCTCGGTCATCGCCCAAAAAGGCGTTTACTGGTACATACAAACGCGCTTACGTCTACTTAAAAGGAATGTTTCACCTTTCTGAAAGTTGTCAAATATACGCTGGTTGTAGTAGAACATATGAAGTAAGTGCTGCTCAAAATGATTTTTCACTCGAAAAGTCACTTAACTTTATACAAATTAAGTTTCTAGATTTGGGCGAATGACGTCATTATTGAGCTATAGACCGCCGCTGATTGGCTGACAAAGTGGGATTGGCTGAAAAGTGTCTGTCAGCCAATCATAGGCCTGGAGTCGTTTTGCAAATGGTAAATTGAATTGCTTAAAAATGGTTAAGTTTTGGGAAAAATGACCTTAGTAATTTAGACATTTCAATAACGGCCCAAGATAATGGCTATCTCAGTTTAAACCTAATACAAAGGTGAAACATTCCCTTTAACGTTTGCCTTGATCACAAATCCTCTACCTTGCGCTTGTTTTATATGAGTGACGATAGCAATACTTAGTTCAAAGATACAAATACCTACTGAGAAGTAATCACAAAATAATAAATAGCATAGATTACCTACTGAGAATAAAGGTCGGATAGCATCAGTCATACATTCAGAAAAGAAGAAATTCGGGAACATGAACAGGAAAAATTTGCGCGCCTCCGGCGCGCATTTTAAGGCTTCAAACATTTCGGTGCCCGTTCTTCTTTTCATATCTGCTTTTGCGTGACAGATAAAATTAAATGCAACTGTTGTTATTATCAGACAAGTAGAGTTTATGTGCCGTACGCGAAACCTGAAAGTACAACAAGATTTGGCAGGTGGATGTCCAAAGCCTATCATCGGAAAAAATGTGTGGGTGCCCTCCCCCGCCCTAGTCAAAATCTCTTACAGGAGGCCCTGAGCTCATGTACTTGGTGTACTGGATGAAGTAGTTATCCGAAAACTACCTCGGTTTGCAAACTTCGAACGCATTTGGACAGAACTTAAACGAACTGGCTTGCATATTTTATTTTATAGATTTAGTCCGAAGCTTTTGAATGGATATATTTCCTAGGTCAGGACCCGCCATAAGCAGTTCGATTACCGAGCGGAGCGAGGTCTTCCGTCAACTAGGGGATACAATCTACGCATGAGCGGCTCGACCTTAGCCATGGTTTTCAGAAGCTTATTTTTTTGCAGCTATTCGGTCGAAGCTGATTGCAAACTTGCACACAACAACTTCACCCCGTAAAATCCGTCGGTGTTTCCTTTCAGCAAGCGCAAGGTTTGCCTAAACAACAAATAGGGCACATTAACCCCATAATATGCCCGTTTTTCTGCTACCGAAATTCTATTTAAATTCCTGTCAACTTCCCTCAAGAAAAGTAAAATTATCGTCCTGATCCCTTCCATTCTTCCATTGCACTGACACTTTTTTCCAAATGCTTTTATGATATAGAAACCTGCAATATTTCCGAACAATGTATGGGTGTATGTCTCCAAGACTGAGGGGGATAATCCCCGGTACCCCCCCCCCCCCCCCTACGGCGACGCCCTTGATCCCCCTCCACACAACTTTTTTTCCTCCGGATCTGCTTTTGGGGGCCGACCATAACGAGTGAACCTGCAGCAGTGAAACTAACAGACCTAAAGCTAAATGTCTAAATCATTGTTTGTATGCAAGCTGTAGAAATCTACGGCTATTGGTGATAATTATAGATCACCTATTAAACAATTAAATGGTATACATATAATATTTTGTCAGTGTTTTGTTGCAGGACATTTATATATCGAAATTAAGAGCTAGTTACTTGACGGTCTCTCGCAGTCACAGTCATGTGGTCCCAGTGGCCAGTTCAATGGCATACCACCGTGGCATGCAAGCTGCACAAATATACACTGCACTCGGCACGTATCACGGCCACACACGCTGCACTCGGCACGTATCACGGCCACACACGCTGCACTCGGCACGTATCACGGCCACATACACTGCACTCGGCACGTATCACGGCCACATACGTTGCACTCGGCACGTATCACGGCCACATACACTGCACTCGGCACGTATCACGGCCACATACACTGCACTCGGCACGTATCACGGCCACACACGCTGCACTCGGCACGTATCACGGCCACATACACTGCACTCGGCACGTATCACGGCCACATACACTGCACTCGGCACGTATCACGGCCACATACACTGCACTCGGCACGTATCACGGCCACATACACTGCACTCGGCGCGTATCACGGCCACACACGCTGCACTCGGCACGTATCACGGCCACATACACTGCACTCGGCGCGTATCACGGCCACACACGCTGCACTCGGCACGTATCACGGCCACATACACTGCACTCGGCACGTATCACGGCCACATACACTGCACTCGGCACGTATCACGGCCACACACGCTGCACTCGGCACGTATCACGGCCACATACACTGCACTCGGCACGTATCACGGCCACATACACTGCACTCGGCACGTATCACGGCCACATACACTGCACTCGGCACGTATCACGGCCACATACACTGCACTCGGCGCGTATCACGGCCACACACGCTGCACTCGGCACGTATCACGGCCACATACACTGCACTCGGCACGTATCACGGCCACATACACTGCACTCGGCACGTATCACGGCCACATACACTGCACTCGGCACGTATCACGGCCACATACACTGCACTCGGCACGTATCACGGCCACATACACTGCACTCGGCACGTATCACGGCCACATATACACTGCACTCGGCACGTATCACGGCCCAAGCCACCCCTGACGGTGAATGGGCCAAACAAACGGCATGATGTAGTGGACGGCGGGCTCGGGAACAGCGGCTGGAGAGACAAGGCCATGACACCGTGCTTATTATCGTTTGCCAGTTGCCAGTTTGCCAGTTGAGTTGCCAGTTGAGAATACGGCGAACAAAGCTAAGCGGAGCTGGGACCAGGGGCGTCGCACCACTGCAGGACCCTGTCGGCAGTGGTGTGACCACTGCCCTACTGTCCCCAGTGCACTGGGGGCAGTAGGGACATCGTCGCCAGTAATGTGCAGCCATCCCTGACATGGTCGCATGTTGAAGTACACGTGCGCTTGGATTTGTCCCTACTTCGTTCCCACTGCCCACTGGGCACTGACTTTGATACCTTGGCGACGCCATTGACTGGAGCACCGTCGCTCGGTAGTTTTGGGCTCACCTAGCTCAACAGCCATATATGCATTATCCTATGCAGGTTTAAAACAGAGGAGATACACAGAGGAGAAAAACGCGCCACTTCGCGGCGCATATTACATACGTGCGTCCTGATAAATCCTTGATGTCACGATGTTTTGAAACTGGTAAGCAACCGCAACCAAGCTGTTAGAATTTTGTGAGAAAGAAATCTAAAATATCAGATTTTTGTGCCACTGCGGCGAAATTACTTCTATCTTTGCGGTGGAAGAATCTCATTGAGTGGCTGCATTGGTGTCCTTGGGCTGATACATATAGAACCTTTCGAATTTTTGAGGGCCTAGTTATCCAGACCCAAAAATAAAGCAAAAAATTCCGCGCCATCGATCAGTGTTCTTCTCCAGTACAAAAGGGTAAAATATAGACTGTACACACTGGCGGCCGCAGGGGGGGGGGGGGCATGGGGACCATGACCCCACCTTTGGCCTTAAATGGGGGCAACAGGTTTTGTGACCCCACCTTTTGCTCCAGACATATTTCCTCGTTTTGACCCTGCATCCTGGTTCCAATAGCAAAAATTAGTTCTCCAGCCCGCTCAAAACCCCAATTTTTGGCGCCGCTTCGCGGCGCAATAATAGTTGTGTGTGTGTCCATTTTGCGTAAATACCATTGGTAGTTAAGTTTAAGGGCAGTTTTGTGACAAATTGTATTCATGCCCCTCCCTTCGCAAAATCAGCTGCCTGTTTTTAGTTCAATAACATTTTTGAAGTCCGCACGGGACATAAAGCAATATGATACACTGCTATCACATGCATAGATTTACTGCTAGTAAAAAACGACTACCACCCCCTCCCCCTCCCCTGGTCACGAACCTCGACTACCCTCGTGGTCAAATTGCCCCCCCCCCCCCCCACCCCACCCCTCTTCATTAGCCGTCTGGGGCCGCCCTTGACTGTACAAATTATATATTTTAGCACCATTCGCGGCACTTTAAATGATACAAAGGGTACGATTGATATTGCAAATACCTATAGCCAACGTTTTGCCAATAAAAAAAGCTGAGATAGGGGCACCCTCAAAATATAGTGGACCAAATCCGTTGAGTTTTCAGATTTGGGTATAGGTAGGCCCCCCCTGAATATTTTCTGGATCCGTCCCTGGTCGGCGGTGTGAGGCGACCGGAGGCTCCGTGCCGCCCTCTCACCTTGGCAGGGAGGTCGGCCGGGCAGCGTCGGCGGCGGCCGCCGGCGTCGTCAGCTGCCCCGACTGGCTCGGAGGCGGGAGCTGGGCGTCCCGCAGTCGGCGGCGCCGGCCGCGTACTCCCCGCCGGCGGCGCCGCGGCCGCCCGTCTCGGGGTCAGTGGAGATTCAGCGCCGCCTCGGGCGGGTCGGCCGGCCGGCCGCGGCGCTACCGCGAGACGGAGAGACGGACGGTGAAACCAGTGGTGCTGTGGTGAGGCCGAGAGGAGAATCGTGCCCGTGGCAGCGGGGTTTGGAAGTGGACTTGTGACCGCGAGACGGGGAGACGGACGGTGAGACCAGTGGTGCTGTGGTGAGGCCGAGCGGAGAATCGGGCCCGTGGCAGCGGGGTTTGGAGGTGGACTTGTGACCGCGAGACGGAGAGACGGACGGTGAGACCAGTGGTGCTGTGGTGAGGCCGAGCGGAGAATCGGGCCCGTGGCAGCGGGGTTTGGAAGTGGACTTGTGGGTGGATGCAGGCGGAGGACGGACGATTTCGGGCGGTGTGTCGTGAGGAAAGGAGCCAGTGGTGTGGTGCGGTCCGCTGTGAGCAGGAACTCCAGCTGACGCGTGGGAAAGTTAGCGCGCATCGAGGATGAACAATACGCGACCTGGTTCGAATCGTCGCCGTCTTCGTCTCGACTAGTGGAGCAGTGGTTCGGTGGTGGGTGCCCGTCCGGTGACTGAGCGACGGGTCGACAGTGGCTAGTGGCGTGACGTCATGGAGCAGGTGGATTCCCACGGGGACACCCGGTCCGACCCCGTACCGGGACCGGCTCCCACTCTCCACCCAAGCCACGCCTCCGTCGTCTCCGTACCCAGCGTCCGGCTCGGCCTCCCGAACGGCGGCTCCTGCTCCCACCTGAGCCTCGCTCCGGCTCCGTGCTCCGGCTCTGGCCCCGGGCTCCACCCCAACGGCGGCTCCGGCTCCTACCTGAGCCTCGCTCCGGCTCCGTGCTCCGGCTCTGGCCCTGAGCTCTACCTCAACGGCGGTTCAGTCTCTGGCTCCGGCTCCGGCCGTGGCTCCGGCTCCGGCTCCGGCGGCTGGTGCTGTTCGCTGGTGTCGGCGTTTTGTCGATTGGTGTCGTTTGTGGTGGACGCGCCGCGGAGTGGAAAGAGACGCGATTCGGACCCTGTCGTGCCGCCGGACCGCCTCCTGGACACAGACGTAAGTTAGACGCGACTCGGACCCTGACGTCGCGCCCGACCGCCTCCTGGGCCCAATCTTACCAAGTGCCGTGATCGCACCCAATCTTACCAATGCCGTAGTACGGCATATTGGTGCAACGACCTGCAAAACTTTCATAACCCGGGACCCAACCGGGGGCATCCCGACTTTCAGTCTAGCGTTCCCCCGACTGAGCTATTCCGACAATGAGCCTGAACAAAGTTAACGCTGTGGTTGCCTAAGTGCGGCATTCTGAGCATTCCATTCACGGCATGCCGTACTTACGCATTCACTGCATTTGGTAAGATTGGGCGCCCAATCTTATCAGGCACAGACGTAGTCAGGCCGTCCTCCACCGCACTCGAACGCTGAGCTGAAATCATCCACAAATGCATGGTACGCCTACGCAGTACGGAAACTGAATGTAATGATATGACAATAATGTATTATATGACTGTTGTATGGCTTTCCGTGCAATAATAGTACGGAACTGCAGAACGAAAGTGACGTCACTGTTGCAGGAGGCGAAACCAAGTGATAAAGTGACTGACTGCTACAGCTGCGACTGCAGGTTAAGAGATTACTTTCTAAGGGAAATGTGCTGGCAGCATGTATATTGTTTATAAAGTGAGTGTTGGGAGGCAACCTTAAACAGACCTGATGTAAGCAGTTGTAAGAATCCGTGCCACGATCACGCCCGTGCAGTGTTTGGACAAGGCTGAATGCACATTTGCTGCGTTTAGCCGTCAAGTGCTGTCCATGTTTATCCGAAGTCCCTGTTCTCGACTGCGGTATGCTTCAGATGCTATATCTGATCATTTGAACTGAAGCGACAAGTCGTGTACTTTGTACTCGTGTCAAGTCAAGCCCGGTTTCAATAACAATCGATAATTCCATGTGGTAGAAAAGTTGCACCTCTTAGTCATCTATGACGCATTTATTCACTCACAACATTGCCATTGTATCCCATATTTTCGAAATACGGTATTAGTGAAATATATTTTTTATTTAAAATTTGCATGGACAGTGGCTGTTAACCCGCGCCGTGCTGGTGCTCAGCGCCACTTCGCCGTGCCGGAGGGGGGGGGGGGCGTTTCGACCCCCCCCCCCCCCCCCCCACGAACTCGGCTAGTATGGGACATCGACGAAAACCGAGAACACCGTTCGAAAGCTCGTCAAAAATCACATTGAAACTATTTCGTTCATTTTTGGCTCAGGTTAATATTGAGGTCACCAGAGGTCATCAAATGTCAGATTTTCCAGTTTTAGGACAGCGCTCCAGAAACCCCCAAACATCTCTGGAACTATGATAACTAGGAACAAACAGGAAACACAATTGAAAGCTCTTGAAATATTTAATTGGAAAGGTGTCCTCAAATTTTAGCTAAGGTCAATAGTTTAGGCTCCAGAGGTCATCAAAGGTCAAAAACACTATTTTTGGCAAAAAGTTGTTCGCAAATAACTTTTTACCCAATAAAGATAAGGCAATGATTTTCATGAAATCGTGTTCGTCTCGTCAAGGCGCTTCGAACCACATTCATGCATACCAGTTTAGGTCAACTTATACATTTTACCTCAGGTCAAGGTCAAGTGGTGATCCACTTCTTTATCTTCATTTTATCGAGAGTTATTGACAAACAAGTGTTGGTGACCTCATATGACCTCGGATGACCCTGTAGGGGTCACTGAACAAAAATTGCACCTGGATCTCAAAGAATAAGCTATGATAACATGATCCAGGAGGAATTAGACTGATATCATGCGTATCCTCGGAAAAGGAAGCATTTGAACATTTTCCCATTACTTATAATGGGGAGGTCACGAAATTGACCAGATTTGAAACCGATCGGCCAAAAACTGTGGCTGTGGTACGACCGCAAACTTTTTTGGAGGTGGATCACGTGACCTGGCCTGGTAACCTGATCTGAGATGACCCGAGGTCAAGAATTGCACATAATGTGGGTAATTGATGCCCAAACAGCTGTGCAAAAAAAACCGGCGTCGCCCCGAAAACAAAACCTAAACAAAGGGTTTAAACGCTCCCCCCCCCCCCCCCCCCCACCTCCCCCCGGCACGGCGCGGGTTAAGCTCCGCAAGATATCGGCATATAGAACGGACCATGGCCATTGATCATTGACCAAATTGTTTTTAGTTTGCCGGTAATACTGATGCATACAAACTACAAAATACAAACAACCATTTTCGTTGAAATATCATCACAACGATGCGATTATGAATTCACAGTACACAAATAAGAGTTATATGACATGCTATGTATTACATAATATCAAATGCTGGTTAACTTTCTACCAGCGTTTAATACTAAAAATACGAATGTTAGATTAGTTGCTATTTTCAGAGTTTTTAAGAGTTATAAATTAATTACATTGTTCGAAGCACATTTGTCGGCACATAGCATGAATAGCTCACTGGAAAGGGCGCCACGATGTATGCCAAAATATATGCTTCGAATAATTTATTTAACGTATATCTGATACTTGAGAGCTCTAAACAATAAGAAATAATATAACTTCAACCTGAACCCAATAAAAAAACGTAAAAATAGGACATGCAAGTCATACTTAGTAGCTATATCTGTAGTGTTTGCATTGCACGATGGTGTCAAATTGGATCAAATATAGAAGGCACTCATTGGAGCAATCATTATAGCATGGTGCAATATGGCAAATGTCTTACTTCATTGTACTTCACCGACCTATGCACCATTGGCCTTCTACTAACCCTATACATAGAGCCTATATAGAGCTATATATTATATATGGAGCCCTATAAAGTTACCCTATGACCTATGCTAAGTTGTGATATGTGCATAGTGCACAGTCATGATAAGTGATAACCCATTGCGGATGATATCAGGCGATTTTACGGATGTGTTCTATTTCGCTGCAAACCTGAAGACGTCATATTGAAGCTATGATATAGCACATCATGTAGTCATCAGTTGTACCATCTAAGTTATTTTGGACTACTAAATCTGTCCCCTGTGGCATATTTGGCAAAATCCCAATCTTCCCAATTAACGGATCGTCATATTTTAATCCGTCCTTTGAGCGACCGACGGAGAGGAGTTTATGTTTATATACATGTGTATATGCAGCGTGAGGGACCCCACGCCACTCAGTTGGATTAAGCCGCCGAGCAGCGTCTTGGTTGCAAGCCAGGACAAATATTTGGCTCCTATCGTATTTTTGGCGCAGTGAGCTGGGACGGATGAGTCAGAGACGGAGCAGCGGTGGACCGCCCAGCCCGGAGACCGCTCTGGCCTCATTCATAACGCAGAATCAACAAGCCTACGCGCTTGTAATTGCATGTATGCAGGCGATGGGCATGCGGTTTTGTCAAAGGCATCGTATGTTAAATCGGGTATCGATGAAGTCTTTCAATGGATATTTTGCGCGAATGCAATACCTGTAAGTTTGCCGATTCAGGTTTGTGGATGTGCCCATAAGAGATGACTGCTAGCGGACGTTATGGATCGCCCGAAGAACTAGCAGGTCTGCTAATGGATTGAGTTTGCACTTCCTGCTACGTTCCGTCGTGCAAAAAGTTGTTGCTGAAACTGGAGAATGGAGTGTTGGTTTGGGGCGTTGGCGTCAGAATGAACAGAGTTTTCAGGTCGGTTGGATTCTAAGGTTTCTTGTACGTTTTTGTTTTCGTGCTCTGAATTGGAAGGACAAAGGCATGTTTGATGTTAAAGGAGCCAGGTCAGTTCATAAACTGAATCGAGAGTTAATACAAATGTATTTAACATTTTGCTTTCCGTAAAATGTTAATAAACACTATGAAATTACACCGTCCCCAAATATGAATTATTGCACTTGGCTTAACCCGCCATTGACGGGGGGGGGGGGGGAGAAAAACGCCCCCTAACGAACTTTCGCAATAACTTAACAAAACAATATAGCTATTAACGTGAAACTTTGACTACCTTCTCCTGCATCAATTTTACGTCTTCTGGCCAAAAATAAAGCAATTTCGTCGAAAACAATTCGAGAGATAGCGAATTTAGTGACGTCACTACATACGAGTTTCATAAAGAAATCAGTTAAACTTTTTAACAGATCGTACAAAGGCGATATTTTGAGCAAAATGCGATCAATAAACGTCAAGAGCCACCTATGAGCAATTCCCAAACCAAATTTCAAAACAATATCATCATTTTTGACTGACGTATGGCTCCTAAAGTATGACTATCTCATGACGTATTTTTGAAGTTTTTTTGTTTGTTTTTTAATGACCAGCTACGGACAAATACACGTCACCACACCACTGCATTTCTGAGGCAATACTGGTCCAGAAACATACTTTTATTTATATTTATCAATTTAGAATTTTGACCTTATGTGACCTGACCTTGACCTGAGCTTGACATTAACTTCACTTAAATTAGGTCAGGTGGTAAACTGACTATCACTATATAATTATTCGTGTAAAATAACCCATAACACATGTGTCGCATGACTTTCATAGATATTTTGCGCATAGTGACCTTTTGTGACCTGACCCTGACCTTGACTTTTGCCAACAATCTCACTTCAGCTCATGTGGGATGTGTATTATACCTTTGAGAGCACTTTGAGTGATAATGGTCGCAATCGAAGGCTTTGTATGGAAAGCATGGCTCATATACTCAAATGCCTCTATTTTGATCTTTGACCTGACCGTGACCTGACATGTGACCTCAATTCTTTAAAAAAAATTGAGTATGTTTTAGATGTGTCTCATTGAGAACTTTCGAATGCCGCCTTGCGTGTCTCGCTGTCATCATTGGTTGGTAAGATAACCAGGGGCGGTTTTCGCCCCCCCCCCCCTCTCCCAGTCAATGGCGTTCGGCTGAGACCCCAGTCAATGACGGGTTAAAGGAAATGTTTCACCTTTGTATTGGTTTTGAACTGAGATAGCCATTATCTTTGGCCGTTATTGAAATGTCGAAAATACTAAGGTCATTTCCCCAAAAACTTGGCCGTTTTTAAGCAATTCAATTTATAGTTTGCAAAATGGGGTCTAGGCTAGTGCCGCCGCTGATTGGCTGACAGACACTTTTCAGCCAATCCCACTTTGTCAGCCAATCAGCGGCGGTCTATTGCTCAATAATGACATCATCCCAAATTTAAAAACTTAATTTGTATAAAGTTAAGTGACTTTTGAGAGATAAAATATCACCATCATTTTCAGCAGCACTTACTTCATATGTTCGACTACAACCAGCGTATATTTGACAACTTTCAGAAAGCTGAAACATTCCCTTTAAGCCACACAATTTGCGGTTGTAAGTTTGTGAACTGTCCTAACTCACAGGTTCGCGTGCTTTTCCATTATGAATCTAACCTTCAAACGACACAAACAGACGACGCACGTGGCGCGGTGGGTACGCGCAGTTAGGCACGCGACGCACGCCCACTCCCACTCCCACTCCCACTCCCACTCCCACTCCCACTCCCACTCCCACTCCCACTCCCACTCCCACTCCCACTCCCACTCCCACTCCCACTCCCACGCCCACGCCCACGCCCACTCCCACGCCCACGCCCACGCCCACTCCCACTCCCACTCCCACTCCCACTCCCACTCCCACTCCCACTCCCACTCCCACTCCCACTCCCACTCCCACTCCCACTCCCACTCCCACTCCCACCCCCACTCCCACTCCCACGCCCACCCCCACTCCCACTCCCACTCCCACCCCTACTCCCACTCCCACTCCGTATCCCCTGCTCCGTTCATCGTTGGTTGTGAGCTGTGACAACACGGGGATCTATCCGTGCGGGGTGGCGACAAACCACCCAACACCGAGTCCACCACTGCCGGGCGAGAGCAGCACCGAGTCGGGTGTGAACGCTGCTGACAGCTGCGGCGGTCCTGCGCCACCCGACACGGAGCGTCACAGCGTCACGGGCCGCGTCGCACGAGCGTCACGCCGGTGACACGCGCCCCGCTGACAGAGCTGTACGCCCCGCCCCGCCGCCGCCGGCGCTATATATATATATGTCACGCACCGCGTGCGCGCGCTCCGCCGGCGAGGCGAATCGTGCGCGCCTCGAGTGGTTAGCGGCCGTGGGTTGACGGCGTAGCACGCAAACAGGCGCGTAGCCAGGATTTTTCTCAGGGGTGGGGGGGGGGGGGCACGTCAGCGGTATAATCAAATTTCGCTCCACAGCCAAATGTTGTTGACCGGGAGAGAGGGGGGAGGGTCGTCAGCAGCATCGCATGTTATCTAGTATACATTGGTTTGCTCAGGGCATACCCCATCCCCTCGGCTACGTCCCTGCACGCAAGGTACCCACATAGCGTCAAGTGAGAGTATCTGCGAACAGCAGCCGCGAGTCGACACCGCAAGGTGTCAGTCCAGGGTGTTTAAACAGCGCGTCCCTACTCGAGGTTTCTTCTCAGGGTGTCTACTCAGGGCAGTGGCGGATCCAGGATTCAGGATCCAGGGGGCCGCCACGCAGCAAAGTGAGCCCTCAGGCTTTGATGGGCCCTCATCAGCTTTGGTGGCCCCTTCAAGCTTTGGTGCGCACTTTCAACCTTGAAGGCAAATGTAGGCCAGAATGGACTTTTTTAGCTCAAATGTGCCTTTCACATGCCAAAATGGGCTTCTACAAACCAAAGTTTGCTCTCTTCAAGCCAGAATGGGCCCTCTGGAGGTCAGCGTGGCCCCTCTGGAGGTCAGCGTGGGCCCTCTGATGCAGGGGCGGCGCCACCATTTTTTGATAGGGGGGACGGGTTCCATTTCTTTTTTAATCGTAGCAAATCGAGTTTTGACACAAATATCAAATACAAAACGTCAAAAGAACGGAAATGATAGTCTCTTAATCCGCCATTGGCTGGGGGGGGGACATTTTTCGCCCCCCCCCCCGTGACAAACTTTCGCAATAGCTCAAACACTAATAGCGCTATCGACGTGAAACTTCAGGTACCTTCTCCTACATCAATTATACATGTTCTGCACAAAAATGAAGAAATTTCGACGATTTTTTTTAAGTAATATAGGCGAATTTGGGGTGAGACACATGAGTTTGACTAAAAAATCAGCTAAACCTTAACAGGCCTTACAGATGCCATATTTGAAAACAAAACATGCAATCGTAAAAGGCCAAAATATAGCCAATGGAAAGGGCTACAAAATGGCCATCTCAGAGTTTTGCACATTTGTTTTTTTAACCCTTAAAATAAAAAATAAAAAAATGCCCTCAAAATCAACATTTTCAAATATTTTTTATCTTCAAAAACCCGGAAGACATGTTGAAGAACCACATGTGGACAATATCCAAACCAAATTTAAAAGCAATATCTTTATTGTTGACTGACTTAACGCTCCCTAAGTATAAGTAACTCATGACGTCATTGTTTTAAGTTACGTTTTTTGTCCTTTTTGACCAGATGCAGACAAATAAATGTCAATGCTGTATTTCTGAGACCAAACTGGTCTAGAAAATGCCTTTTTGATTTATATTAATCAATTTCACATTTTGACCTTATGTGACCTGATCTTGACCCGAGGGCCATTATATGGGGTCAGGTTGTAAAAATGGCTGCAACTACATACTTCTACGTGTAAAATAACCCATGAAACATGTGTCGCTTGGCTTTCGTAGATCTCTTGCCAATAGTGACCTCTTGTGACTTGATCTTTGCTTACAATTTCACTTTTGCTTATGCGGGAGATGCATTATACCTTTGAGAGCACTTTGTGCGATAATAGGGTGAAACACACTGTACACACCATACACATGTTTTCTTGAACACGGCTGCTGAATGCCAAGTGATGTTGATGCCTGGCATTTTACCTGGCATGATTGAAAATTAATGTTTTAGGGCCTCGAAACATTCAGTATTAGTGCTTCATTAACCCGCGCCCCGCCGCGCTGGGTATTCAGTCGAACACGCCCCGCGGGGGGGGGGGCAGATTCTGCCCCTTGTATCTTCCGAACCAATAGCCGCAGCGAGACGCGCAAGGAGGCAATCGAAAGCTCTTAATGAGACGCATCTAAAGCATACGCGAAATTGTTAAAATAAGGTCAGATGTCAGGTCACAGTCAGGTCAAAGGTCAAAATTAAGGTATTTTAGTTTTTGGGCCATACTTTTCATCCAAAGCCTTAGATTGCGACTATTATCGGTCAAACACACTGTACACACCATCCACATGTTAGATTGAAAACGCATAATTTTCAGCATGACAGAGTAGTCCATGGTCTCAGGGTCGTCATATTTGTAGGTATGCAATGTCACCGAATTTGATTGAGCTTCAACATGGAAAACATTGGCGACACATGAAGGAAATTATATACACAGAGTACATTTTTTCCAGCGAAAGGTTGCTGGGATAGGGGGTACTGTACCCCGCTATCTGAAGATAGGGGGACGCGTCCCGCGTCCCCCCCCCCCCCCCGTCTGCGCCGCCCCTGCTCTGATGACAAGAGTGGGTCCTCTGGAGGCCAGGGTGTGCCCTCTGGAAGCCAGAGGGGACCCTCCGGAGGTCGAACTCTGGAAGCCCGATTGTCCCTTTGAAGGGTAGAGGGCCCTCTGGAAGCCAGAGGGGCCCCATGGAGGCCAGATTGGGCCCTCTGTAGGCCAGTGGTGGCGGATTCGGGGGGGAGGGGGAGGCAGCGGGGGCAGCCGCCCCGCTGGCAAAATCAAGCGGGGGAAAAACTATTTATTTGCCCCTCCCCCATCTTCTGTAGTCGAAAATGACATATCCTTTACCATATATGGTAAAAATGATAAGCATTGCAAAAGTTTAAAAATAAAAGAAAAAATATACTTCATATGACAGTAAAATATGGTATCTTGTCCTTGAGGCAAAAGTGACGCACCACAAGTTCAAACAATATTAGCATGTTAGCATGTTTTTATCCAGCATGTTATACAATTATTATATGATGGAACAGTGTCAGAAATATGATTCAATTTTTACAGCTGAAGCTAATTGATAACACATAATTTTCACTCCACGTCTATATGCGCCGCAGGGTTGGATCCAGAAGGGGGGGGGGGGGGGGGGGCAACGGTCACGCCCCACAAGACCGTTCAAGGGGGGGGGGGGGGGTGAAACTATGTTTTGCCCACCCCCCCCCCCCCCCCAGACGTGAAGTCTAATACATGCTATATTTGCGTTTTTAGAACGGTACTGGGCAAATTTGGCCTTCTTTCAAATTTGGCGGCGATGGCTGTTTTCCCGCTATTCTCGAAAAACATCGGGGGGAGGAAAATGACAAATAACCCCCACTAGGGCGAGAGGTAATTTATAAGTTTAGCAATTATCACGTTTACAGGTGTCCTTATTTCATTATTTGTATCCTGCACCATTTCGGTCAAGCAAGTCTACAATAGAACAATCGGTCCAAATCCATCCTTTTTCCTGTAGGTCCTTCCCGTCCTTCCGGTTACAACGGCGGAGGCGGGGAGGGTGTTCAGTAAGGTGGAGAAGGCTATCCTCTCTCCGAGCGACAATGACCGAGCTCCGGATGATGGAGGCGCTGATCATGTGCGAAGCCCACCGTGAGACCTATAGGTCTGACATATACGGATGACATTATAATGTCATCCGTCAGCGAAGTCGTTGACTTCTTTGCGCGATCGGGGAGTCGCAAGCTAGATTATTGCAGGCTGCCGCTGCCTGGCTGGCTGCCGCAGGTTTCTGCCAAAGACTGTATGGCAGTAATATGAGAAATATTCACCGTAGTAGGTATATACTTCGTCTGCGTGTGTCGTATCTATGGACCCGCCGAGATGCGCAAATGGCCTCGAGGTCCGGGAGCAAGGACATATTGTTTTGCAAGAACCTGGCAACGGAAGTTGATCATCCTATCCGTATGCGGTGCATAGATGGGTAGCTAAAGTTTCTTGAAATGCATATTGAATTTGACGCGAAGATCGGGTCATCTGTATTATTGTTTTGAATAGCGGAAGTGCGACTGGCTCGATCATGTTTGACGTCCTCGCCTTTAGCTCTTTTTGTATCGGAGCGCAACAGATAACAACGACAAACATTTGTGCAGCGAAATGCGTATTCATTTTTCCGGTCGGACCATCCCCTCGGTTTACTATCCGAGATTCGGAGCTGGAAATTCTGAAGAAAACTGCCATTTATTTGATGCTCCAAGTTATGTTGTAAATTTTTATGATAGCTTCTTTTTACTAACATTTTTCCCTTGACCGCAAAAAGTGATTGGCTATAAGCCCCCTCCAGCTATGGGCCCCTTCGAGGCTGAAGGGAGGGGGCATTGCCCCCCCTGGATCCGCCACTGACTCACGGTGTCCACTTGGGGTGTCTGCGGTGTACCAGGCTGTCTGCGGCGGGCGAAGGAGTTGTCGCCACTGCAACACAAACACACACGTTACGTCGCCACTGCAACACAAACACACGTTACGTCGCCACTGCAACACAAACACACACGTTACGTCGCCACTGCAACACAAACACACACGTTACGTCGCCACTGCAACACAAACACACGTTACGTCGCCACTGCAACACAAACACACATGTTACGTCGCCTCTGCAACACAAACACACACGTTACGTCGCCACTGCAACACAGACACACACGTTACGTCGCCACTGCAACACAAACACACATGTTACGTCGCCACTGTAACACAAACACACACGTTGCGTCGTCACTGCAACACAAACACACACGTTACGTCGCCACTGCAACACAAACACACACGTTACGTCGCCACTGCAACACAAACACACACGCTACGTCGCCACTGCAACACAGACACACGCGTTGCGTCGCCACTGCAACACAGACACACACGTTGCGTCGCCACTGCAACACAAACACACACGTTACGTCGCCACTGCAACACAGACACACACGTTACGTCGCCACTGCAACACAGACACACACGTTGCGTCGCCACTGCAACACAAACACACACGCTACGTCGCCACTGCAACACAGACACACACTTTACGCAGGGCGGATGAGATGCTTTCTGTATCGGCCACAAACATGTTTGCGACAGTTTTGAGAGCTCGCCGTGAGCCCGCGGCCGGGCTCCCCAGCCTGCTATAAACCCGCCGGCTATTTTTGGCCAGGTCGCAGCGCAGCCTTTCTTGTTGTGGCTGTGTTTTTTGACGGAGAAGCCGTGGGAAGCAAAGAGGATGGTGTGCAGGGTGGACGAAAAAGTGAGAGAGGAGAATGACAGCGAGACAGGCTTCTGGAGCAAATCATACGATCGGTGTCATGCTAGTGTTATATGCATATTGCTCATATAGCAAATGAGCACTCCGGTTTCCGAAAGTAAAAGAACAGTGTGGGCTTGGATACAATAACTGAGTATGACCTGTTTTGTGACAGCTACCGTTCAGCATTGACGTCAGCCGCTGGGGCAGATGAACATCACAACTGTGACGTTTTCGTTGTCACTGATGCGCTGACGTACCGCGCATCTTAATGATATGCAGTTCATGGCGTGCGCTTGGACATCGTGAGCCGCTGTTATTCGCATCACGAGTAGCTCGACGAACAGGCGAAGATAACAGGGTTTATAAATGGCTTGTTCGTGATCATACCTGTCCTGTTCAGACGTCAGGTACGTCACGACGCAAGTTCTGATATTATATTGATAACTACTGCATTATGTATGGCTACTTGTTTGCGTTCTCGGTACGCTGTCTTACTTGGGTAAAGTTCCAGTCTAATGCCACTCAGCTCGCTTTTGTTGCGCTCGGTTCTGAATACCTACTCTGACGTCCTTCTCAAGGGCCTCACGCCCATCCCCCCATTTTGCACCAGTCCAAGGTAAAGTGAACGAACGCATCTGTGCCCCCCCCCCCCCCACCCCCCCCCCCCCTCCCCCGGTGGCGCCGCTCCTGTTCGATTCTGGTCCAATTCAAATTCGATCGATAAGAGGCGCTGGCAAATATTTTGTTTCTATTTTGTCCAAAGCATGGGTCATATGGCTTCTTCTTTTTCAGAAGCCTTTTCTATCGGACCAGTTTCTCGGTAGGGGTCTGCGCTACCTGTTACACTACTTGTGTTTTGCTGCACCACCCCTCGCAGTTGGGACCTTACTCTGTGTGACGACTGTGACAGTTGTGACAACCGGTCGACGCTGGTATTGTCGATGCAACCGGTCGATGATTTATCACGAACAATAGCACTTAAAGGTGGATGAACGGTAATAATTTTTTTCCCTGTGAATTTCACACATTTTTCAAATCGTCTTATGTTTGGAGCGGTCGTCTGTGGCCTCTACCATCTGAGCCGCCACACGCTCGGCCTGTGTGAGGAACTGCTGCTGCTGCTGAACGCTGCAGAGCCCTCGCTTCCGTGTTCACAATTCACGTCGTGTGCTGTGCGACTGGCGGCCCGGCCCGGCCGTGGATCCTGTCCGTGGGCTGCCAGCGTACCGGTCCGCCGGCACCGCCCCTGACGTCCCCACCGCCGTCCGCCACCGCCCCTGACGTCCTCAGCGGCACCGGCACCGCTCCTGACGTCCCAACCGCCACTGCACCGGTATCGCCGCCACACCAGCTTCAAAGTCGGCACTAGCTCTCAAACAATGTATGTTTCATTCGGCTGACCACCCGTCACTATCCGTCACCACCCGTCACCACCCGTCACCACCCGTCACTACCCGTCACTACCCGTCACTACCCGTCACTACCCGTCACTATCCGCCACCACCCGTCACCATCCGTCACTACCCGTCACTACCCGTCAATACCCGTCACTATCCGCCACCACCCGTCACCATCCGTCACTACCCGTCAATACCCGTTACTACCCGTCACTACCCGTCACTACCCGTCACCACCCGTTACCACCCGTCACTACCCGTCACTACCCGTCACCACCCGTCACTACCCGTCACTACCCGTCACTACCCGTCACTACCCGTCACTACCCGTCACTACCCGTCACTACCCGTCACTACCCGTCACTATCCGCCACTACCCGTCACTACCCGTCACTACTGGTCACTACCCGTCACAGCTCAGCGCCGCTCGAGTCACCAGTCGCCACCAGTCACATCATAAACCATGGCAGGACCATCACAGACCATGGCGAGACCATCACATACCATCACAGACCATCACAGACCATCACAGACCATCACATATAATCACAGACCATCACAGACCATCGCAGACCATCAAAGACCATGGCGGGACCATCACAGACCATGACAGACCATCACAGACCATCACAGATCATCACAGACCATCACATACCATCACAAACCATCGCAGACCATCGCAGACCATCGCAGACCATCGCAGACCATCGCAGACCATCGCAGACCATCGCAGACCATCACAGACCATCACAGACCATCGCAGACCATCAAAGACCATGGCGGGACCATCACAGACCATGACAGACCATCACAGACCATCGCATACCATCGCAGACCATCGCAGACCATCGCAGACCATCGCAGACCATCACAGACCATCACAGACCATCGCAGACCATCAAAGACCATGGCGGGACCATCACAGACCATCACAGACCATCACATACCATCACAGACCATCACAGACCATCACAGACCATCACATACCATCACAGACCATCACAGACCATCACAGACCATCACAGACCATCACAAACCATCACAAACCATCACAAACCATCACATACCATCACAGACCATGGCGAGACCATCACAGACCATCACAGACCATGGCGGGACCATCACATACCATCACAGACCATGGCGGGACCATCACAAACCATCACAAACCATCACAGACCATCACATACCATCACAAACCATCACAAACCATCACAGACCATCACAGACCATCACAGACCATCACATACCATCACAGACCATCACATGCCATCACAGACCATCACAGACCATCGCAGACCATCGCAGACCATCACAGACCATCACAGACCATCACAGACCATCACAGACCATCACAGACCATGGCGGGACCATCGCAGACCATCACAGACCATCACAGACCATCACAGACCATCACAGACCATCACAGATCCATCACAGACCATCACAGAACATCACAAATCATTACAGACCATCACATACCATCACATACCATCACAGACCATCACATACCATCACAGACCATCACATACCATCGCAGACCATCGCAGACCATGACAGACCATCACAGACCATGGCGGGACCATCACAGACCATGGGGGGACCATCACATACCATCACGGATCATCACAGACCATCACGGACCATCACAGATCATCACAGACCATCACAGACCATCACATACCATCACATACATCACAGACCATCACAGACCATCACAGACCACCACATACCATGGCGGGACCATC
Source organism: Chirona hameri (assembly GCA_036785665.1). Taxonomy (NCBI): domain Eukaryota; kingdom Metazoa; phylum Arthropoda; class Thecostraca; order Balanomorpha; family Balanidae; genus Chirona; species Chirona hameri. The sequence continues at coordinate 39,016 of JAXIVJ010012609.1, forward strand.
ACAGACCATGGCGGGACCATCACAGACCATAACAGACCATCACAGATAATCACAGACCATCACAGACCATCGCAGACCATCACATACCATCACAGACCATCACATACCATCACATATAATCACAGACCATCACAGACCATCGCAGACCATCAAAGACCATGGCGGGACCATCACAGACCATAACAGACCATCACAGATAATCACAGACCATCACAGACCATCACATACCATCACAAACCATCGCAGACCATCGCAGATCATCGCAGACCATCAAAGACCATCACAGACCATGGCGGGACCAACTGTTGGCCGTCGGGAGCCTCCGCCATGCCGACGCGTGCTCGGTGCGTTCTGGCGGCTCAGCCGTGCTGACTAGGGAGTGTGGTATAGCCGTTCTGGCGGCTCAGCCGTGCTGACTAGTGAGTGTGGTATAGCCGTTCTGGTGGCTCAGCCGTGCTGACTAGGGAGTGTGGTATAGCCGTTCTGGCGGCTCAGCCGTGCTGACTAGGGAGTGTGGTATAGCCGTTCTGGCGGCTCAGCCGTGCCAACTAGTGAGTGTGGTATAGCCGGTATAGCCGGCTCAGCCGTGCTGACTAGGGAGTGTGGTATAGCCGTTCTGGCGGCTCAGCCGTGCTGACTAGTGAGTGTGGTATAGCCGTTCTGCCGGCTCAGCCGTGCTGACTAGTGAGTGTGGTATAGCCGTTCTGGCGGCTCAGCCGTGCTGACTAGGGAGTGTGGTATAGCCGTTCTGGCGGCTCAGCCGTGCTGACTAGTGAGTGTGGTATAGCCGGTATAGC
>JAXIVJ010012610.1:0-7500 GCA_036785665.1 Chirona hameri
TGACTGGGATCTCAGCAGACCGCCATTGACTGGGGGGGGGGGGGGGGGGGGGGGGGGAGAGGGAGGGAGAGCGAGCGGGCGGGCGGGGCGGGGGCGTTAAACGCCCCCTGGTTATCTTCTGAACCAATGATCGCAGCAAGACGCGCAAGGCAAAAATGTCAAAAATGTTATTTGTCTGTATCTCGTCAATAAAAGCCAAAAAAACGCAAATTCAAAATATAACTTCATAAGTTAGCCATACTTTAGATGTCATAAGTCAGTCAAAAATGGAGATATCAGTTTGAAATTTGGCATGGTAGTTGCCTAGGTATGGTTCTGACATATTTTCCGGTTTTTTGAATATTTAGAAAATTTTGATTTTGTGATAATTTTCTCCCCAAAGAAGTTTGGAGTTTATGGGGTCAAAACTAAATTTTTAAAAATCCGAGATAACCAGTTTTTAGCCGTTGCAATTTGCTATCTTTTGGGGTTTTCGATTGCATTTTTCTTCAAATGTGGCATTTGTACGGCTTGGCAAAGTTTAGCTGATTTTGGTGTAGAACTCGTGTGTAGTGACGTCACTAAATTCGCTATAACTCGAAAAAATGTCGACGATTTTTTAATCTATTTTTGCACACAAGACGTAAACATGATTTATAAGAAGGTACCCGAAGTTTCACGTTGATAGCGCCATTAGTTTTTCAGCTATTGCGAAAATTCATCAGGGGGGGGGGGGCGTTTAACGGCCCCCAGTCAATGGTGGGTTAAAGATAGGGGTGATGGAGGCTTCTTTCCATTCGTCTGGCAGCGTTCCAGAGTCCAGGGATTTCTGGAATAGCAGTGCCATGGGCGCCGCCAACGACCCAGCCAGCTCGACCAGCAGTCGCGGATGGATGCCGTCCGGTCCCGGTGAACTGGTCACTCGCAAGTTGGCCAGCTTCGCCTCCACTGCTGATGCTGTGATGTCAATGTTGTCCTGAAGGGGTCCGACATGCTGGAAGCACGGTCTGGGGATATTAACTGTGTCATCCGTGAATACACTCAGAAAGAACCGGTTCAAAATGTCTGCCTTCTCGCTATTTTCGCTTCGTAAGGTACCATCTGCACTACGGAGGTCCTCGATTCTGGGCTTCGTCTTCAGTCGGGAGTTCACGTAGTTCCAGAACCGCTTAGGGTTGGACTTGGCGATCGCAGCGACGTCCTCCTTGAACTCACGGTCTCGCTGCCTCGTTGCCCCGGGGACCCTCTGCGGACGGTCGGAGACGCGTGTGCGCCCCGCCGGCTGAAAAATGTCGAGGGCTGGAGGACCGAGGGGCGTGAAGCTCTCGCCCAGATCGGAGCGACCGATACCCCCTTCGAGGCGCGGCTGCGGGTGGCCCTGCCGCCATGGAGACAGACGACCGACATATCCTTCGGTCTTGAAGTTGACTGCGGAGGGCGAGGCGCCCCAGACCAGGTGCGCAGGGCGGCGGCAGAGAAGTGCCTGGCCGCCCTCCCGCCTGACGCGACATGGATCTGGACGGACGGCTCAGCGGATGCCGGGGTGGCGCCCCAGACCAGGTGCGCAGGGCGGCGGCAGAGAAGTGCCTGGCCGCCCTCCCGCCTGACGCGACATGGATCTGGACGGACGGCTCAGCGGATGCCGGGGTGGCGCGCGGCGGGGACGGAGCCCTGATCTGTCTGCCGAATGGCGAGGAGCGCGAGGTCCGCGTCCCAGCGGGCACTCTGTGCTCCACTGAGAGGGCGGAGCTCTGCGCTCTGCGGTCGGCTGTACGGACTGCGACGGAGCTCGAGGCCGACACCAGACCGCTGGTGGTCTGCACTGACTCGTAGGCGGTGCTTCGACTGCTGGAGGGAGGCCCGGCCGCGCAGGGATCGGCCCTCGGAGCGGACATCTGGTCCTCCATGATGACCCTGCGTAGCGGCGGCCAGGCGGTACATCTGCAGTGGGTGCCTTCCCACTGCGGGTTGCCTGGCAACGAGCGCGCGGACGTCCTCGCCGGGGAGGCCGCGGCCATGCCGCAGGAGGACACGCCCACAGACGTCCGCACCGCCATGAAGGCTGCAGGCCGCGCCGCCACCCACCACTGGAAGTCCGAATGGGCGGCCGGGCTCTTCCGAACCATCATGGGGGATCGGCTCCCGACACCAGTCCCCGGTGACGACCGAGACGCTGCGGTGAATGTCCACCAGCTGCGCGCCGGTTCGGGTTTAACCCATTCGGGTTTCTGATAGTCCCAGGGGCCCCCGAGATGCCGGCAAGAGGAGACCTCTGACTGTCATTTGGGGGCCGTGCCTATTCGTTTCCAGCTAATGATACCCCCTGACGGTCACGGGCCACGGGGCCCCTATCTTGTACCGGGGACCCCCTGTCTGGCACCAGGGGGCCCCTGTACTCAGTAGCACTACCCGGGGGCCCCCTGACTGACAGAGGGATTTCTCATGGTCTCAGGCAGGTCTGCGGAGTCCACATAATTTTAGCAACTCCGACTCCGACCTGGACAAATCGACTCCGACTCCGACTCCGACCTGAAAAAATCGACTCCGACTCAGACTCCGACTCCGACCTGAAAAATCGACTCCGACTCCGACTCTGACTCCAAATCCAACTCCGACTCCGGCCTATATCCGTTCTCCAACCGCATACTAAGCAATATCTGCAATGCCATCTATTTTTTCTTCTTAACAGTATGGAGAACAATGCTACGCCGCCCGAGCACGGGCGCGGCGTGCCGGCCGCGCGTCCAGCCCAGTCGCGGCCGCCTGCAGGCGGCGGAATAAAATGAAGATAAGAACGTGAGACCGGCACCACTGTGTATGTCTTGTCGAGACGCGTCCGACATTGCGCAGCACGACATGCCTGGTTCACCACATGACTTTAAACTACCTTGACCTGAGGTCAATTTTTGAATTTGACTTTGGTAGCCTGGTCACCATGGTATGATTCGAATCTCCTTGACGAAACGAGCACGATGACATTCAAGTGGGCGTAGTGTGACCATAAGAGTCTGTGCGTCCAAAGTCCCAATCATCATCAGATGACGTAACAAATTATTGCCCTATCTTCATCAGGCGCAATCCTACGGCTAGTTGAGTAAACTTTCCACTCGATTCATTTTCCATTCATTTTCTTTCTAAAAGGATGTAAAGTTAATGTCCCTAGGGCGACGACTATTCTACCGACCAAAGTGATCGCCAATTGCCAAGAAGTCGACTCAGACTCCAGGCCGTTTTTTTAACGATTAAAATACATATGAAGACGTGGTTTACATTTATTATTATTAATATTTTCAAGATGAAATTGAATACGTAGATTCTAATTTTGCTATTGGCGAAAATATCGCGACCCGTCCATTGTGACACGACTTCCTGCACCATGCATGACCCAATGAGGATCACCTACTATGAGGTCGTTGCACTGCCCATGATCTCATCCAAGAGACCCAAGACGAGATTTGATCATGAGCGGTCGTGGATGAACACGAGTCGCTATGGATCATGGTCTTTCAGGTGCATCATAACAATTTTATTTGTATTTTCAGATATGAGCAACCCAGCCCACTTTACTAAGCATCCAGCTATTGCCTGCTGTGCCTTCTGAAAACCTCAGGACAAGGAAACAGTATGGAACTGGTGATCCACTATACACTCCTTTTGATCATTGGTAAGTCTTGCCTGTTTTCATAACTTAATAACAGGTTTATTTTTAATAACTTATAACTCTGAAGACTATTTCATAGTCTCAGCTATCATTAGTCTCAGTAACTCCAGTCTGTTTTTTCTTCAGTAGGGTGGGGTGAAAATACAATATTGAAATACAAATACAAATACAATATTATAAAGCTCCAAGATAGATGGATCCTGATGTACTCAGGTGTGCTGAGTGCAGTGGTGATGTTGGATTTTAGTTAGCTCAACACTTTTATCGCGCGACGATTTTAATATCGTATGTTCGAGGCCCGTCGTCGACCTCGCCATTTTGGTGAGGCCGAACCGATGACCCCCTAGCCGTATGAGAAGTAAGACAGGTAGAGCGATGCAGTAAAAACCAGTGTGTTGCTGATCCTTTGCTCTCTGCAATGATGCCTAGTTTTATGTATTTCGGTACACAGTTGACCTGGCAGGTCAGGTCAATTATCTGCATTTGACAAATTATAGCGATTTTTCCACTCAGAGGGCCACAGGACGAATACCATTGCAGATAGAGACACCGGATAAGATAAACGACACCACGACACTAAGGTATGCCTTGCGTATCTAATAACATCCAACATCGTTACCTCCGGTTACTTGCACAGGTCAGGTCATGTCAAATTCTGTAACAGGTTGACCCCGCATCGATTCCGGAGTCCACTGGTGGTCCCCACATCGCCGACAGACGGGTTGGTTAAATCCAACCGATATGACTCATGAGTCGAACCTCGCTTTCAGTCGTGTTGCCACGACCTCTGTTGCCCCAGCTTGTTCGTTTGCATACTCTTCAATGGGTTTAGCCTCTGTGCCGGGAGGAAGCCGGGACACAAACAGCGAAAAAACGCTTGACTGACTTTACAGCTCTATCAAATTTGACTTTTGAAGCCCAACAACACTCTTGTTCGTAGAACCTACTTTGGCTGCTGCTTTGTTGGCTGGGGTCTTACCTCGTTTCGCTTTATTCGCCACACTCCTTTCGCTTTATTCGCCTTCCCCTCGATGATGTAGATGCCGCAGCTACTGCTGCATACGACTCTGCTGCATCATCATCCTCACGTCGATGCTGCTGGCCCCTTCCGCCTTTACCGTGCGCAGACTGACTGACCTGAGGCTTCACTGCCAGGCGAGCCGACGCGCTTGATTCCGCTGAGTCAGAAGTCTCCCGCCCCGAGGGAACATCCGGTTCTCGCAGAGAACTGGCCCTGATACCTGCCGAATTAGCAGACAAGGCAGTTTCAACCCTCTGGGATGTATCCACACTCACTTTCAGCACGTCATCAATCATAGACTTAACCGGAGCCATTTCGATCTCCATTACTTGCTGTTTGCGCATCAGCGCGCTGACGTCAATGCAGTCAATAGATACTGGCGGTAGCTTGGCCAGATTCAAGGCGACAAATTTCGGTTATTCACCTCCGTTGCATTCCAGAGTCATCTTATATATATATCCTGGATGTTGAGCTGTTTTTTGTTTTGTTTTGGCCTCGTCGGTTTCCAGCTTTGACGGAGTCCGCCACATGAGTGCAGAGTATAATTTTCGCTGTCTCAATTTCATCATCATTCAAATTTTCGGAGATCAGCCGCACAAGTCTACCTTGAGGTACAGTACTTTGTACCATCAATCATCAACATCAATATGTTGAACAAAGTTGATAGTGTACCTCAAGATACACTTGTGCGGCTGATCTCTGCTTTCTTTTAATGATGATGAAATTGAAAAATTATACTCTGCACTCATGTGGCGGACTCCGTCAAAGCTGGAAACCGACGAGGCCAAAACAAAACAAAAAACAGCTCAACATCCAGGATATATATAAGATGACTGGAATGCAACGGAGGTGAATAACCGAAATTTGCCGCATTGAATCTGGCCAAGCTACCGCCAGTATCTATTGACTGCATTGACGTCAGCGCGCTGATGCGCAAACAGCAAGTAATGGAGATCGAAATGGCTCCGGTTAAGTCTATGATTGATGACGTGCTGAAAGTGATTGTGGATACATCCCAGAGGGTTGAAACTGTCTTGTCTGCTAATTCAGCAGGTATCAGGGCCAGTTCTCTGCGGGAACCGGATGTTCCCTCGGGGCGGGAGACTTCTGACTCAGCGGAATCAAGCGCGTCGGCTCGCCTGGCAGTGAAGCCTCAGGTCAGTCAGTCTGCGCACGGTAAAGGCGGAAGGGGCCAGCAGCATCGACGTGAGGATGATGATGCAGCAGAGTCGTATGCAGCAGTAGCTGCGGCATCTACATCATCGAGGGGAAGGCGAATAAAGCGAAAGGAGTGTAGCGAATAAAGCGAAACGAGGTAAGACCCCAGCCAACAAAGCAGCAGCCAAAGTAGGTTCTACGAACAGGAGTGTTGTTGGGCTTCAAAAGTCAAATTTGATAGAGCTGTAAAGTCAGTCAAGCGTTTTTTCGCCGTTTGTGTCCCGGCTTCCTCCCGGCACAGAGGCTAAACCCATTGAAGAGTATGCAAACGAACAAGCTGGGGCAACAGAGGTCGTGGCGAAAGACTGAAAACGAGGTTCGACTCATGAGTCATATCGGTTGGATTTAACCAACCCGTCTGTCGGCGATGTGCTGGAACCGGAAATATGGGCGCAGGGTCTCCTGGTGCGGTGGTTCTTCGCCAAAAGATCTGATCCCGTCATGCCTGAAGCGTCGAGACCGGTGATTGTATGCTGATGCATTATGCTGTTACATTAACCATCTGTCTTCTGTGTCTTGCTTTACCTAAAATTGTATGAGGATAAGTTCATATAACTGTCAATCATCTAAACGTAACGCTGGAGGGATTCAATTGCTATGTAATAATTCTCACATAATTTTCCTGGAAGAGCATTGGCTAATGTATATAATATTGCTATATTACTTATTTGGTCATATTTCACCTAGCATTATTTCATGCTGTCTCTAGGTGTTTGGGACGCTGATTTCGAATTCACGCTCCATTTTAAACCATTTCGATTCATTCATGTACCTTTGATGGCCACCAGGGACTCCGGAATCGAAGCGGGGTCAACCTGTTACATAATTTGACCTGACCTGACCTGTGCAAGTAACCGGAGGTAACGATGTTGGATGTTATTAGATACGCAAGGCATACCTTAGTGTCGTTGTGTCGTTTATCTTATCCGGTGTCTCTATCTGCAATGGTATTCGTTCTGTGGCCCTCTGAGTGGAAACAAATCGCGATAATTTGTCAAATGTAGATAATTGACCTGACCTGCCAGGTCAACCGTGTACCGAAATACATAAAACTAGGCATCATTGGAGAGATCAAAGGATCAGCAACACACTGGTTTTTACTGCATCGCTCTACCTTTCTTACTTTTCATACGGCTAGGGGGTCATCGGTTCGGCCTCACCAAAATGGCGAGGTCGACGACGGGCCTCGAACATACGATATTAAAATCGTCGCGCGATAAAAGTGTTAAGAGCTAACTCAAATCCAACATCACCACTGCACTCAGCACACCTGAGTACATTAGGATCCATCTGTCTTGGAGCTTTATCTTGCAATATTGTATTTTCACCCCACCCTACTGCACAGCAAAGAAGCTGCTCAGTTCATATCTCAGCAACCAATTACCAGCAATCATCGGTCTTGGACCAGTCCCCTCTGAAGTGTGTGTGGGTGCAGTGTCTCTGGGTGCAGTGTCTCTGGGTACAGTGTCTCTGGGTGCAGTGTCTCTGGGTACAGTGTCTCTGGGTGCAGTGTCTCTGGGTGCAGTGTCTCTGGGTGCAGTGTCTCTGGGTGCAGTGTCTGGGTGCAGTGCATGTGGGTGCAGTGCCTGTGGGTGCAGTGTCTCTGGGTGCAGTGTCTCTG
>JAXIVJ010012610.1:12500-39811 GCA_036785665.1 Chirona hameri
TGTGTGTGTGTGTGTGTGTGTGTGTGTGTGTGTGTGTGTGTGTGTGTGTGTGTGTGTGTGTGTGTGTGTGTGTGTGTGTGTGTGTGTGTGTGTGTGTGTGTGTGTGTGTGTGTGTGTGTGTGTGTGTGTGTGTGTGTGTGTGTGTGTGTGTGTGTGTGTGTGTGTGTGTGTGTGTGTGTGTGTGTGTGTGTGTGTGTGTGTGTGTGTGTGTGTGTGTGTGTGTGTGTGTGTGTGTGTGTGTGTGTGTGTGTGTGTGTGTGTGTGTGTGTGTGTGTGTGTGTGTGTGTGTGTGTGTGTGTGTGTGTGTGTGTGTGTGTGTGTGTGTGTGTGTGTGTGTGTGTGTGTGTGTGTGTGTGTGTGTGTGTGTGTGTGTGTGTGTGTGTGTGTGTGTGTGTGTGTGTGTGTGTGTGTGTGTGTGTGTGTGTGTGTGTGTGTGTGTGTGTGTGTGTGTGTGTGTGTGTGTGTGTGTGTGTGTGTGTGTGTGTGTGTGTGTGTGTGTGTGTGTGTGTGTGTGTGTGTGTGTGTGTGTGTGTGTGTGTGTGTGTGTGTGTGTGTGTGTGTGTGTGTGTGTGTGTGTGTGTGTGTGTGTGTGTGTGTGTGTGTGTGTGTGTGTGTGTGTGTGTGTGTGTGTGTGTGTGTGTGTGTGTGTGTGTGTGTGTGTGTGTGTGTGTGTGTGTGTGTGTGTGTGTGTGTGTGTGTGTGTGTGTGTGTGTGTGTGTGTGTGTGTGTGTGTGTGTGTGTGTGTGTGTGTGTGTGTGTGTGTGTGTGTGTGTGTGTGTGTGTGTGTGTGTGTGTGTGTGTGTGTGTGTGTGTGTGTGTGTGTGTGTGTGTGTGTGTGTGTGTGTGTGTGTGTGTGTGTGTGTGTGTGTGTGTGTGTGTGTGTGTGTGTGTGTGTGTGTGTGTGTGTGTGTGTGTGTGTGTGTGTGTGTGTGTGTGTGTGTGTGTGTGTGTGTGTGTGTGTGTGTGTGTGTGTGTGTGTGTGTGTGTGTGTGTGTGTGTGTGTGTGTGTGTGTGTGTGTGTGTGTGTGTGTGTGTGTGTGTGTGTGTGTGTGTGTGTGTGTGTGTGTGTGTGTGTGTGTGTGTGTGTGTGTGTGTGTGTGTGTGTGTGTGTGTGTGTGTGTGTGTGTGTGTGTGTGTGTGTGTGTGTGTGTGTGTGTGTGTGTGTGTGTGTGTGTGTGTGTGTGTGTGTGTGTGTGTGTGTGTGTGTGTGTGTGTGTGTGTGTGTGTGTGTGTGTGTGTGTGTGTGTGTGTGTGTGTGTGTGTGTGTGTGTGTGTGTGTGTGTGTGTGTGTGTGTGTGTGTGTGTGTGTGTGTGTGTGTGTGTGTGTGTGTGTGTGTGTGTGTGTGTGTGTGTGTGTGTGTGTGTGTGTGTGTGTGTGTGTGTGTGTGTGTGTGTGTGTGTGTGTGTGTGTGTGTCGGCCGCCACAGGGTGCGTCAACATCGCGCAGCTGCACGCCCAGTGTGTGGAGGCCGACTGTGTGGCACGGAGCGAGGACTCGCGCGACAACCTCGCGCGCTTCTGCTGCTGCCCCGGCCACCAGTGTAACGCCAACTTCAGCCTGGTGGTGGTGCCCACCACGACGGAGAGCGTGCCGGAGTCGCCGCCGCCGCAGCCAGGTACGGCCCGACCCCGGCCAGCAACCGGCGCCGCTCGGCGCCGCGCTGTCTCCCAGGGCGACCGCCCGGTCACATACCGCAAACGGGGCCCCAAAACACGGCAAATCACTTCAAAGACGGTAAATAACTTTTGAAAATACCCACCGCCAGATTTGGTACCTTTTAGACAATTGCATGGGGGAATCCGATGGTGTGCTCCTCAAAATCGGGACAATTTCACTTTTTGAGTTATTCGACTTTTTATATCTATTTACGTATTTTTAGATAGTATTTTGTAATATTGTAGCTCTATAAAACGGGGAAAAAATTCGTCCCCCCACTGGTTACCTTCCGAACAAATAACCGCAGCGAGACGCGCAAGGCGGCAATCGAAAGCTCTCAATGAGACGCATCCAAAGCGTACACGAAATTGTCAAAATAAGGTCACATGTCGGGTCACGGTCAGGTAAAATGTGAAATTGAGATATTTGAGTTTTTGGGCCATGCTTTCCATCCAAAGCCTTAGATTGCGACTATTATCGCGCAAAGTGCTCTCAAAGGTATAATACATATCCCGCATAAGCAAAAGTGAAATTGTAAGCAAAGGTCAAGGTCGGATCAAAAAAGGTCACAGGTCTACGAAAGCCATGCGACACATGTTGTGTGGGTTATTTTACACGTATAATTCGATAGTAGCAGTCATTTTCACAACCTGACACCATATAAGGTCAAGGTCAGGTCACATAAGGTCAAAATGTGAAATTAATAAATAGAAATAGAAAGACATGTGTCTAGACCAATTTTGTCTCAGTAATACAATGCTGGCATTTATTTGTTTGTATCTGGTCACTAAAATTAAGAAAAAAACGCGAATTCAAATATGACGTCATGAGTTACTCATACTTAGGGAGCGATAAGCGAGTCAAAAATATAGATATTTATTTACAATTTGGTTTGGGTATTGTCCACATGTGGTTCTTCAACATATCTTCCGTTTTTTTGGAAATATTTGAAAATGTTGATTTTGTGGGATTTTTTTTTTGGGTGTGGGGGTTTGGGGGGGGGGATCAAAAACCAGAATTTGTACAAATCCGAGATAGCCATTTTGTAGCCCTTGCTAGTGCTATCTTTTGGCGTTTTCGATTGCATTTTGCTTCAAATATGGCATTTGTAAGGCCTGAGACCCCCCTAGCCAACGGCGGGTTAACCCGCTCCCCGCGGGGGGGGGGGGGGCAAAATCTGCCCCCTCCCGGATTTTCTCAATAACTTGAAAACTATGATTGATATCGACGTGAAACGTTCAATACCTTATGCCACATCAATTCTACGTCTTCTCACCAAATGTTAGTGAAATTGATGTAGTTCTTTGGGAGATAATGACGTTTTAACCCTATTTGTAACAGGCTCCTGGCTACCCCTATTTGTAACGGGGGAAGGGGGGGGGGGCGGATTCCGCCCCCCCCCGGAGATCTCGAGATCTACCCGTCCGATTTTCAAAAATGAAACGGTGTTTGGTTCCCCTGAACACGATCTACATTTCTAAATAATACAAAAATCAAAATTTTGGATAGGGGGCAACAGGGGGGCAAAAACGACAAATTTTAGTGATATTTTTGATCCAACATAGCTTTCATGTTTATAGACCGATTTTAACACAACCAAAAGGAATCGATAGAGATTGAATCGGAAATTGATATATAACTGTGACGTTTGAAAATTCAAAAATCATAGGCGTGTGCAGGTCACTCAATATGGGGGTGAAGTAAATGCGTAATAAAACCATTTTTTGATGTTGTTTTTTTGATAAATGAAATGGTATGTGATTGTGACATTAGACAAAACAGTTATAAATCATATTTTTTGCCATAGGCGGTACCAGGTTAGTGAAAAAGGGAGGTCAAATTGGGAAAAAATATTAACTGCAGACAAGTTGCTTCCCAGCACTATAAATATGTTACTGATCGTAGATAGTTCCTTTTTGCATGTTGTACTTCATAATAGGCGTATCCAGGATCCAAACTGGGGCGGCGCAAGACCTTTTGATAAGTATATTATCCGCTATTATGATACTAACTAGTCAACAGTGACTATTTCACTTACAACTTCAATTAACATTGCTTACCCCCCTTTTTACCCTACCTGGACTCGCCTATTATCTTATAATCGTTCGTAGAGTAGCCTGTGGTGCGTGTTTCATCCGAAAACTGCAGTATGTTATGTCATTGTACGCCCATGCCTCTTAGTTTCCTTGCAATAATATGACCCCTTTTTTCCATTCCTGAGCGCGCCTCTGCAAAAAATGACTTTATTCCCTTTTCTGGCCTCATATGTGCATATATCATTATAAGCTAAACGTCTATTGCGCCGTTATCGCTGGCATATCGTCATCACCATGTCAGTCACCCCCCTTTTCATGTGCCTGAACACGCCCCTGGAACTCTATATGGAATAAATTATGCAAATAATGGAAGCAGAAGCTATATTTTACATCTTGATAGATATCAATGTCCCTTACATCGCTCTATTAGCTTCCCGCCAAGCATTGAATACTTCCTGGAAACCCCCCTTTTTCAAGCCCCTGAAACCGCATCTGCCATGCAATATTTATGATATTTCAATAACATCAACTAATTTGCACCTGTTGCAATCACCGTAAGCCGATGTAACTCCTTCATACTTAAAGGGAGTGTGCCTACTCACATCGCTTAGTTGGGGTTATTGCCACTGGTCTATAGAACACAATTTGCTGAATTGAACCACTACATCATTTCTCCAGATTCACCCTAGTTGCTGAGATATTCAAAGACTCCAGGAATTTGCTTGGGAGCAAAAAGTTATCGGGTAGACTCCAGATGGCTTCCCACTACTAAAAGCATTGCAACTATCGATTACACTGCTAGCATATCGTTATCACCGGCCAATAGCAATTCGAACAAACAGCTCGTGTGCGCTGATAGCAGCTGCCGAACAACAGAGCCTGGGCGGCCATCATGCTTGCATGCATCATGCTTGTCTTAGGTGCGTCGTTCACGTATCAATTTGTTACCTCTGTTTACCTTCACCGTAGTGGGAATAGTTTTTTCGATATCGAAACGAAAAATAATCGAAAACAATATAAGTGAAAATTCAACTAAAGGGGCTCCAGATGTGAATTTCATCGTATCCAACCATCACAACAATAGCTACTAATCGTAGGAAAAATAATTTTGACAGTTCAAAACAGTAGGCACACTCCCTTTAAGGAAGTTAGGAAGAAACCGTAAAGATCGCATTTCCGTATTATCGCCAAATGTCGCCTCCGAACCCACCCAAAACTGTGCCCTGGAACCGCCTCTGTTAAGGTTAAGAACTCAAAATTTTAACTCCAAATGCGGTATTCAATTCTATGAAAAGTCCCAAAATTTCATGGGCCTGCTCCCAGCCGTTCTGGAGATATCTGCGAAAAACATGAGGGGGGGGGGGGGGCGGAATCCGCCCCCTGTTACAAATAGGGTTAATGACGTCATGTCATGCCATTTTTGGTGAGAAAAAAGATAAATGTTTGACAAATTATAGAAAGTAGAGTTTTCATGCAAATTGCAAATGTAAAACGCCGAAAGGAAGGAAATGACATTCTCTTCCAAATGGCTATCTCGGATTGGCAAAATTTTGGGTTTTTGACAAAAAAACAAAAAAACTGTTGTTACTGGAAGAATTTCACAAAAGCTTCTTTTAAAGATATTACAAAAACGGAAGATATATTAGAGAACCAAGTATGGACGAAACCCAACCAAATGTAAAAGCAATATCTTTATTTTTGACTGACTTATGGCTCCCTAAGTATAAGTAACTCATGACGTCATTTTTTAAGTGACTTTTTTTGCTTTTAGTGACCAGATACAGACAAATAAATGCCACCGCTGTATTTCTGAGATAAAGCTGGTCTAGAAACATGTCTAAAGGTCTAGAAACATGTCTTTTTATTTAGATTAATCAATTTCAAATTGTGTCCTTATTGTGACCTGACCTTGACCTGAGGGCCATTATATGGGGTCAGGTTGCGAAAATGGCTGCTACTATAGAAGTATACGCGTAAAATAACTCGTACATGTGTCGCATGGCTTTCGTAGACCTGTGTGACCTTTTGTGACCTGACCTTGCTTGACCTTTGCTTACAATTTCACTTTTGCTTATGCAGGAGATGCAGGTGACCCTTGAGAGTACTTTGTGCGATAATAGTCGCAATCTAAACCTTTGGATGGAAAGTATGGCCCAAAAACCAAAATACCTCAATTTGGACATTTTACCTGACCGTGACCTGACATGTGACCTTATTTTGAAACTTTCACGTATGCTTTACATGCGTCTCATTGAGAGCTTTCGATTGCCGCCTTGCTCGTCTCGCTGCGGTTATTGGTTCGCAAGATAACGAGCCCCCCCCCCCCCCCCCCCCCCCCCAGCTATCTCCAGTGTTCTGCTGGAGACCCCAGCGGGGCGCGAGTTATTTTCTGCAGGACCGGCTGAGGCAGAGCCAGTCATCTCTTTTATGCTAATAAAAACATCTCACGTATGGCATATTTCCGGTAAAATAAGCAATATTTGAAAGAAAATAAACTTGTTTTGTTCCAACGACAGCAGCAGTTGCCTAGTTTTCCCATACAATTCTATATTTTTCATGAATTTTCATGCCAAAAAATTAATACGCCACCACCAAATTCTGAACGCTAAAGGCCAGAGAAAAGAAAACCACAAAGACACAAAACCTCAACGAACAGTGTGTAGTAATACAAAGTCCCGTCAGTTTTGAATTGCATAATAATTTTGTGATCCAGTGTAGGACTTGCAGATAATTCAAAACTCTAAAATTGATCTTAAGATTAAAGTGGTGGACAGCAGTGCCGATCAAGTACTCGTTATCTGATACTAGTCTCGAAAAACGCCCAATTGTTAACGCTGATAATTTCTGAAATAATGGACTAAATGAGCATTGAGGTCCCTGTTATATGTCTTAAACGTGTTTAAAGCTCATACAACTGCAAAAGAGTGCATTTACTTTCAGGACGGAAACCCGTATAATCCCTTTAAAGGTTATGCACTTTATGCGGTTTAGGGACGTAGGAATGTCATGATAAGTGTGTGTGTGTGTGTGTGTGTGTGTGTGTGTGTGTGTGTGTGTGTGTGTGTGTGTGTGTGTGTGTGTGTGTGTGTGTGTGTGTGTGTGTGTGTGTGCGTGTGCGTGTGCGTGTGCGTGTGCGTGTGCGTGTGCGTGTGCGTGTGCGTGTGCGTGTGCGTGTGCGTGTGCGTGTGCGTGTGCGTGTGCGTGTGCGTGTGCGTGTGCGTGTGCGTGTGCGTGTGCGTGTGCGTGTGCGTGTGCGTGTGCGTGTGCGTGTGCGTGTGCGTGTGCGTGTGCGTGTGCGTGTGCGTGTGCGTGTGCGTGTGCGTGTGCGTGTGCGTGTGCGTGTGCGTGTGCGTGTGCGTGTGCGTGTGCGTGTGCGTGTGCGTGTGCGTGTGCGTGTGCGTGTGCGTGTGCGTGTGCGTGTGCGTGTGCGTGTGCGTGTGCGTGTGCGTGTGCGTGT
The DNA here is from genome assembly GCA_036785665.1 of Chirona hameri. Classification (NCBI taxonomy): domain Eukaryota; kingdom Metazoa; phylum Arthropoda; class Thecostraca; order Balanomorpha; family Balanidae; genus Chirona; species Chirona hameri. The sequence goes on from JAXIVJ010012610.1 coordinate 19,651, forward strand.
GCGTGTGCGTGTGCGTGTGCGTGTGCGTGTGGCGTGTGCGTGTGCGTGTGCGTGTGCGTGTGCGTGTGCGTGTGCGTGTGCGTGTGCGTGTGCGTGTGTGTGTGGAGCGAACCAAACCATGGAGCGAACCAAACCAAACCTGTCTTTTCCTGCAGTCCCCTCCTCCTGTGTCTACGCCTATGACGCGGTCTATCGTCGTTCGCGAACCATTGACTAACTTCATGCCGTTCGTGAGTCGTGACGGACTAGTTACGCCCACCTATATCCATAGTCCATACTACCTATACAGCGTACCCAACAATTTGCCGATTTGGGTGGGAAATGACGCCCAAATCACTCAAATGTAAATTATTTTCCACTCTCATTCCCCATTTTAGGAGTTAATTTTCCACTCCCAAATTTGTAATTGTGATATTGATTCTGACATAACTATTGACTAAAAGTACATGCTTTCAACGAAAACTGCTGCTTTTCATATTCAAAACAAATCAATATTGTACCATTTTCTACATAATTGTCCACTATCGTGAATCTCGAATTTTCCACTCCAAAAAGGGAGAAAAATGGAGACACCCAAGCAAAAATGGAATTTTGGGACAATGTTAACCTATATCCATGTTTTCATATATGCGTAGGTACTATTGCGTACCGCGCGGTGCGAGCGAATATTTGCGCCAGGCGCCGTCAATGCAGTTATTACCTATACGTCTTTCAAGCCGTGTATCATGCATGTTTTAAAAGATACAAACATACCTTTGGTATCATCTGAAATCAAATTAAACAAGCGTTCAGAATTTGCAACGCTTGCGTGCATTCAGAAAGTTGTTTTCGGTATACAGAGCTACAATCTTACAAAATGCTATCTAAAAATACGTAAATTTATATAAAAAGGCGAATAACTCGAAAAGCGAAATTGTCCCGATTTTGAGAACCACACCATCGGATTCCCCATGTAATTCTGGTCTAAAAGGTACCAAATTTGGCGGTGGGTATTTTCAAAAGCTATTTACCGTGTTTTGGGCAGCACCGTGCGTACACAGTGGTAGTGCGTGCTTCTCCTGTGTGTGACTATGGCGAGGTGGAGTTTTGGTGCACGGTGAATCACTGCACTGTGATGTCACGGCTCCGTTGCTGGGCCGGCGTGGCGGCGTAGTCGACGCCGTATCTGACCTGACCGCATCGTGCTGTCCCGGGCCGTGTGTGGCCGGGTCTGACCTGTATCTGACCTGTATCTGACCTGTATCTGACCTGTATCTGACCTGTATCTGACCTGTATCTGACCTGTATCTGACCTGTATCTGACCTGTATCCGATCTGATAGGACCGCTCTGCCACGTCCCGTATGTGCCTGGGTGGGACCTGTATCTGACCTTTTGGTTTTGTTTGGTTAGGATAAGGTCTGTATCTGACCAGCTGTATCTGATCTGATCGATATCTGGTCTGACCGGACCTCTCTCTGCCGTCGCAGCGCTGAGTCCCGTGGTGACGGTCATGGTGGCTTGTGTGACCGTGCTGTATCTGATCTGATCGATATCTGGTCTGACCGGACCTCTCTGCCGTCGCAGCGCTGAGTCCCGTGGTAACGGCCATGGTGGCTTGTGTGACCGTGCTGTGTCTGGCGGCCGTCTGCGCCGCTCTGCTGTGCTGCTGTCGTGGACGACTGCTCGGCCGGCCGGCGCCGCCGCCGCCCTCCGCCGCCGAACCGATGCCATTCACGCCCACCATAGATCTGGCCGACTTGAAGCTGGAGGAGGTCATCGGTGAGTAGGCTGCGGTGCCGGAGGACCCGGCCGCTCCTCTGGAGGAGGTCATCGGTGAGTAGGCTGCGGTGCCGGAGGACGCGGCCGCTCCTCTGGAGGTCATCGGTGAGTAGGCTGTGTTGCCGGAGGACGCGGCCGCTCCTCTGCCCGACTCGGCTCGGCTGGTGGCCTGCTGTTGGAGCGGGGAGGAGGGAGGGAGGGAGGGAGGGAGGGAGGGAGGGAGGGAGGGAGGGAGGGAGGGAGGGAGGGAGGGAGGGAGGGAGGGAGGGAGGGAGGGAGGGAGGGAGGGAGGGAGGGAGGGAGGGAGGGAGGGAGGGAGGGAGGGAGGGAGGGAGGGAGGGGGGGGGGGGGGGGGGCGTCCGCTGACTGATGGAAGAAGCGGCACGGCGTGTGCACAGAGCCCAAATACGAGCCGCAGGATCCGAGCCGTATGTCTCGATCCCGGACCCACTCAGATGTAAGATCCGTTGTAATCTGTTGTCGAGGATGTCAAATCTGGGATGTCGGAGATGTCACTGGGATGTCAAATCTCGGTAGTTCTTTTGCCAGGTGATATACCGGGATGTGCTTCCAAAATATGTTCGAGATATCCGCTGGAACCTATGTGAGGGTCCACAATGCATAGACCCATAACTTTCGATATTGTTTACATTTATTGCATCTATTTATTGCCAATTGAAGTGCTATGAGTTGGTATCTGAATGTGTGAACGTCTCGCCAATGGTCGCTGTCCAGTGTACCGCTGGTGCTGTGTTGGCCACTGGTGCTGTGTAGTGGTGCTGTGTTGGCGTCTGCTGTCAGACCGTGGCCGGCTGCCCTGCTGTTGGCCGGCGCGGTGCTGTGTTGGCCACTGGTGCTGTGTTGGCCACTGGTGCTGTGTTGGCCACTGGTGCTGTGTTGGCCACTGGTGCTGTGTTGGCCACTGGTGCTGTGTTGGCCACTGGTGCTGTGTAGTGGTGCTGTGTTGGCCACTGGTGCTGTGTTGGCGTCTGCTGTCAGACCGTGGCCGGCTGCCTCGCTGTCGGCCGGCGCTGGTGCTGTGTTGGCCACTGGTGCTGTGTTGGCGTGTGCTGTCAGACCGTGGCCGGCTGCCCTGCTGTCGGCCGGCGCGGTGCTGTGTTGGCCGCTGGTGCTGTGTACTGGTGCTGTGTTGGCGTCTGCTGTCAGACCGTGGCCGGCTGCCCTGCTGTCGGCCGGCGCGGTGCTGTGTTGGCCACTGGTGCTGTGTTGGCCACTGGTGCTGTGTAGTGGTGCTGTGTTGGCCACTGGTGCCGTGTTGGCGTGTGCTGTCAGACCGTGGACGGCTGCCTCGCTGTCGGCCGGCGCTGGTGCTGTGTTGGCCACTGGTGCTGTGTTGGCGTGTGCTGTCAGACCGTGGCCGGCTGCCCTGCTGTCGGCCGGCGCGGTGCTGTGTTGGCCGCTGGTGCTGTGTACTGGTGCTGTGTTGGCGTCTGCTGTCAGACCGTGGCCGGCTGCCCTGCTGTCGGCCGGCGCGGTGCTGTGTTGGCCACTGGTGCTGTGTTGGCCACTGGTGCTGTGTTGGCCACTGGCGCTGTGTTGGCCGCTGGTGCTGTGTAGTGGTGCTGTGTTGGCGTCTGCTGTCAGTTCGCGGCCGGCTGCCCTGCTGTCGGCCGGCGCGGTAACGCTCCTTGCCGTCACTGTACCCGCCAGATCGCGGCCGGCTGCCCTGCTGTCGGCCGGCACGGTAACGCTCCTTGTCGTCACTACCCGCCAGGTCGCGGCCGATACGGCTCCGTACGCAAGGGAGTTCTGCACGGCGACGATGTGGCGGTGAAGATGTTCCCGGCCTGGTACCGACACTATTTCCTCTCGGAGCGCGACATCTACTCGCTGCCCTGGATGGACCACCCATCGCTGGCGCACTTCTACGGCGCGGACGAGCGGCCGACCGAGGCCGGCGCCGAGTACCTGCTGGTCATGTCGTACGTGCCGCAGGGTACGCTGCACGACTTCCTGCAGGCCAACACGCTGCAGTTCCAGCAGATGTGCCGCATGGCCATGACGGCCGTCAGCGGTCTGGCGCACCTGCACACACCGATCGACAAGCATGGTGAGGGCGGACAGCGGGCAGAGGGGACCGTCAGCGGGCAGAGGGGACCGTCAGCGGGCAGAGGGGACCGTCAGCGTGCAGAGGGGACCGTCAGCGGGCAGAGGAGACCGTCAGCGGGCAGAGGGGACCGTCAGCGGGCAGAGGGGATCGTCAGCGGGCAGAGGGGACCGTCAGCGGGCAGAGGGGACGGGCAGAGGGGACCGTCAGCGGACAGAGGGGACCATCGGTTGACAGAGGGGACCGTCAGCGGGCAGAGGGGATCATCGGTGGACAGAGGGACCGTCAGCGGGCAGAGGGGACCGTCAGAGGGCAGATGGGACCATCAGCGGGCAGAGGGGACCATCGGTGGACAGAGGGGACCGTCAGCGGGCAGAGGGGACCATCGGTGGACAGAGGGGACCATCGGTGGACAGAGAGGACCGTCAGCGGGCAGAGGGGACCATCGGCGGACAGAGGGACCGTCATCGGGCAGAGGGGACCGTCAGCGGGCAGAGGGGACGTGCAGAGGGGACCGTCAGCGGGCAGAAGGGACGAGCAGAGGGAACCGTCAGCGGGCAGAGGGGACCGTCAGCGGGCAGAGGGGACCGTCAGCGGGCAGAGGGGACCGTCAGCGGGCAGAGGGGACCATCAGCGGGCAGAGAGGAAGGGCAGATGGGACCGTCAGTGGGCAGAGGGGACGGGCAGAGGGGACCGTCAGCGGGCAGAGGGGACGGGCAGCGGGAAGAGGGGACCATCGGTGGGCAGAGGGACCGTCAGCGGGCAGAGGGGACCGACAGCGGGCAGAGGGGACCATCGGTGGACAGAGGGACCGTCAGCGGGCAGAGGGGACCGTCAGCGGGCAGAGGGGATCGTCGGCGGGCAGAGGGGACGGGCAGCGGGCAGAGGGGACCGACAGCGGGCAGAGGGGACCATCGGTAGACAGAGGAACCGTCAGCGGGCAGAGGGGACCGACAGCGGGCAGAGGGGACCATCAGCGGGCAGAGGGGACCATCAGCGGGCAGAGAGGAAGGGCAGCGGGCAGAGGGGACCATCGGTGGACAGAGGGACCGTCAGCGGGCAGAGGGGACCGTCAGCGGGCAGAGGGGACCGTCAGCGGGCAGAGGGGACCGTCAGCGGGCAGAGGGGACCGTCAGCGGGCAGAGGGGACCGACAGCGGGCAGAGGGGACCATCGGTAGACAGAGGGACCGTCAGCGGGCAGAGGGGATCGTCAGCGGGCAGAGGGGATCGTCAGCGGGCAGAGGGGATCGTCAGCGGGCAGAGGGGACGGGCAGAGGGGACCGTCAGCGGGCAGAGGGGACGGGCAGCGGGCAGAGGGGATCGTCAGTGGGCAGAGGGGACGGGGAGAGGGGACCGACAGCGGGCAGAGGGGACCGTCAGCGGGCAGAGGGGACGGGCAGAGGGGACTGTCAGCGGACATAGTACTGTGGAGTGTCTACATAGTCAGTGAGTACGTCAGTGAGTACTGAGTCGGTGTACCGTGTCAGTGAGTACTGAGTCGGTGTACCCGGTACCGTGTCAGTGAGTACTGAGTCGGTGTACGGTGTCAGTGAGTACTGAGTCGGTGTACCGTGTCAGTGAGTACTGAGTCGGTGTACCGTGTCAGTGAGTACTGAGTCGGTGTACCGTGTCAGTGAGTACTGAGTCGGTGTACCGTGTCAGTGAGTACTGAGTCGGTGTACGGTGTCAGTGTGTACTGAGTCGGTGTACCGTGTCAGTGAGTACTGAGTCGGTGTACCCGGTACCGTGTCAGTGAGTACTGAGTCGGTGTACGGTGTCAGTGAGTACTGAGTCGGTGTACCGTGTCAGTGAGTACTGAGTCGGTGTACCGTGTCAGTGAGTACTAAGTCGGTGTACTGTGTCAGTGAGTACTGAGTCAGTGTACCGTGTCAGTGAGTACTGAGTCGGTGTACCGTGTCAGTGAGTACTGAGTCGGTGTACGGTGTCAGTGAGTACTGAGTCGGTGTACCGTGTCAGTGAGTACTGAGTCGGTGTACCGTGTCATTGAGTACTGAGTCGGTGTACCGTGTCAGTGAGTACTGAGTCGGTGCACGGTGTCAGTGAGTACTGAGTCGGTGTACCGTGTAAGTGAGTACTGAGTCGATGTACGGTGTCAGTGAGTAATGAGTCGGTGTACCGTGTCAGTGAGTACTGAGTCGGTGTACCGTGTCAGTGAGTACTGAGTCGGTGTACCGTGTCAGTGAGTACTGAGTCGGTGTACAGTGTCAGTGAGTACTGAGTCGGTGTACCGTGTCAGTGAGTACTGAGTCTGTGTACCGTGTCAGTGAGTACTGCGTCTGTGTACTGTGTCAGTAGTACTGAGTCGTTGTACTGTGTCAGTGAGTACTAAGTCGGTGTACCGTGTCAGTGAGTACTGAGTCGGTGTACCGTGTCAGTGAGTACTGAGTCGGTGCACCGTGTCAGTGAGTACTGAGTCGGTGTACCGTGTCAGTGAGTACTGAGTCGGTGTACGGTGTCAGTGAGTACTGAGTCGGTGTACCGTGTCACTGAGTACTGAGTCGGTGTACCGTGTCAGTGAGTACTGAGTCGGTGTACCGTGTCAGTGAGTACTGAGTCGGTGTACCGTGTCAGTAAGTACTGAGTCGGTGTACCGTGTCAGTGAGTACTGAGTCGGTGTACGGTGTCAGTGAGTACCGAGTCGGTGTACCGTGTCAGTGATTACCGAGTCGGTGTACCGTGTCAGTGAGTACTGACTCGGTGTACGGTGTCAGTGAGTACTGAGTCGGTGTACGGTGTCAGTGAGTACTGAGTCGGTGTACCGTGTCAGTGAGTACTGAGTCGGTGTACGGTGTCGGTGAGTACTGAGTCAGTGTACCGTGTCGGTGAGTACTGAGTCGGTGTACCGTGTCAGTGAGTACTGAGTCGGTGTACAGTGTCAGTGATTACTGAGTCGGTGTACCGTGTCAGTGAGTACTGAGTCGGTGTACCGTGTCAGTGAGTACTGAGTCGGTGTACCGTGTCAGTGAGTACTGAGTCGGTGTACCGTGTCAGTGAGTACTGAGTCGGTGTACCGTGTCAGTGAGTACTGAGTCGGTGTACCGTGTCAGTGAGTACTGAGTCGGTGTACCGTGTCAGTGAGTACTGAGTCGGTGTACCGTGTCAGTGAGTACTGAGTCGGTGTACGGTGTCAGTGAGTACTGAGTCGGTGTACGGTGTCAGTGAGTACTGAGTCGGTGCACGGTGTCAGTGAGTACTGAGTCGGTGTACCCGGTACCGTGTCAGTGAGTACTGAGTCTGTGTACGGTGTCAGTGAGTACTGAGTCGGTGTGCCGTGTCAGTGAGTACTGAGTCGGTGTACCGTGTCAGTGAGTACTGAGTCGGTGTACCGTGTCAGTGAGTACTGAGTCGGTGTACCGTGTCAGTGAGTACTGAGTCGGTGTACCGTGTCAGTGAGTACTGAGTCGGTGTACCGTGTCAGTGAGTACTGAGTCGGTGTACTGTGTCAGTGAGTACTGAGTCGGTGTACCGTGTTAGTGAGTACTGAGTCGGTGTACGGTGTCAGTGAGTACTGAGTCGGTGTACCGTGTCAGTGAATACTGAGTCGGTGTACCGTGTCAGTGAGTACTGAGTCGGTGTACCGTGTCAGTGAGTACTGAGTCGGTGCACGGTGTCAGTGAGTACTGAGTCGGTGTACCGTGTCAGTGAGTACTGAGTCGGTGCACCGTGTCAGTGAGTACTGAGTCGGTGTACCGTGTCAGTGATTACTGAGTCGGTGTACCGTGTCAGTGAGTACTGAGTCGGTATACCGTGTTAGTGAGTACTGAGTCGGTGTACGGTGTCAGTGAGTACTGAGTCGGTGTACCGTGTCAGTGAATACTGAGTCGGTGTACCGTGTCAGTGAGTACTGAGTTGGTGTACCGTGTCAGTGAGTACTGAGTCGGTGCACGGTGTCAGTGAGGACTGAGTCGGTGTACCGTGTCAGTGAGTACAGAGTCGGTGTACGGTGTCAGTGAGTAATGAGTCGGTGTACCGTGTCAGTGAGTACTGAGTCGGTGTACCGTGTCAGTGAGTACTGAGTCGGTGTACCGTGTCAGTGAGTACTGTGTCGGTGTACCGTGTCAGTGAGTACTGAGTCTGTGTACCGTATTAGTGAGTACTGAGTCGGTGTACTGTGTCAGTAGTACTGAGTCGGTGTACCGTGTCAGTGAGTACTAAGTCGGTGTACCGTGTCAGTGAGTACTGAGTCGGTGTACCGTGTCAGTGAGTACTGAGTCGGTGCACAGTGTCAGTGAGTACTGAGTCGGTGTACCGTGTCAGTGAGTACTGAGTCGGTGTACGGTGTCAGTGAGTAATGAGTCGGTGTACCGTGTCAGTAAGTACTGAGTCGGTGTACCGTGTCAGCGAGTACTGAGTCGGTGTACCGTGTCAGTGAGTACTGAGTCTGTGTTCCGTGTCAGTGAGTACTGAGTCGGTGTACCGTGTCAGTGAGTACTGAGTCTGTGTACCGTGTCAGTGAGTACTGCGTCGGTGTACTGTGCCAGTAGTACTGAGTCGGTGTACCGTGTCAGTGAGTACTGAGTCGGTGTACGGTGTCAGTGAGTACTGAGTCGGTGTACGGTGTCCGTGAGTACTGAGTCGGTGTACCGTGTCAGTGAGTACTAAGTCGGTGTACCGTGTCAGTGAGTACTGAGTCGGTGTACCGTGCCAGTGAGTACTGAGTCGGTGTACCGTGTCAGTGAGTACTGAGTCGGTGTACCGTGTCAGTGAGTACTGAGTCGGTGTACCGTGTCAGTGAGTACTGAGTCGGTGTACCGTGTCAGTGAGTACTGAGTCGGTGTACGGTGTCAGTGAGTACTGAGTCGGTGTACGGTGTCAGTGAGTACTGAGTCGGTGTGCGGTGTCAGTGAGTACTGAGTCGGTGTACCCGGTACCGTGTCGGTGAGTACTGAGTCGGTGTACGGTGTCCGTGAGTACTGAGTCGGTGTACGGTGTCAGTGAGTACTGAGTAGGTGTACCGTGTCAGTGAGTACTGAGTCGGTGTACCGTGTCAGTGAGTACTGAGTTGGTGTACGGTGTCAGTGAGTACTGAGTAGGTGTACCGTGTCAGTGAGTACTGAGTCGGTGTACGGTGTCAGTGAGTACTGAGTTGGTGTACCGTGTCAGTGAGTACTGAGTCGGTGTACCGTGTCAGTGAGTACTGAGTCGGTGTACCGTGTCAGTGAGTACTGAGTCGGTGTACCGTGTCAGTGCGTACTGAGTCGGTGTACCGTGTCAGTGAGGACTGAGTCGGTGTACCGTGTCAGTGAGTACTAAGTCGGTGTACCGTGTCAGTGAGTACTGAGTCGGTGTACCGTGTCAGTGAGTACTGAGTCGGTGTACCGTGTCAGTGAGTACTGAGTCGGCGTACCGTGTCAGTGAGTACTGAGTCGGTGTACCGTATCAGTGAGTACTGAGTCGGTGTACCGTGTCAGTGAGTACTGAGTCGGTGTACCGTGTCAGTGAGTACTGAGTCGGTGTATCGTGTCAGTGAGTACTGAGTCGGTGTACGGTGTCAGTGAGTACCAGACATGTGCATGGATCCCAAAAATGGATCCCGGGATCTGATCCCAGTGATCTGGATCCGGGATCCACTGAGATTATAGATCCACCCTCTCAGTTTTACCGTGGGATCTATTGAGATCATAGATCATAGATCCAACCTTATATTTGTGCCGTTGGATCACAAGATCATGGATCCAACCTTATATTTTTTGCTGTGGGATCCAAGGGATCAAAGATCTAACATTGTATTTTTGCCGTGGGATCCACTGGGGATCATGGATCTAGACCAACAAAACACCCCGTGGGATCCAGCAGATCCTGGATATATTAATAAATGGCAGCTGTACAAACAAAACATTCAAACAATATCAGAGGAAAGTTAAAAGCTGAAACAGCTTCAAAATGTAATATGCAAAAATAATATACAGCTTCAAAATCATACCAATACCAATTACCAATACACAATTCATGGTGTCAGTATGAAGCATCAAATACTTACAGCAACCAAAACGTACCTCCTCCAATCAAATATTCTAAAAATCTTGAAACCAGTGAACACGGAAGACTTTTAAATCCAAACCAATCTCGGAAGGTTTCAACCTTCAATCAAGGCCGTATAATCAGTATAAATGGAATCATGGATAACTGGTTACAATGTTGTTTTTGCTGGATTAGGGCGCGTAGAACTGGTTACGAATGTCAGAAGTTCAATGTCGAATGATTTCAATGTCAGTCATCATATGCACATCTGATCCCAAACATCTTTGTTTAGTCCTATGACGTCATGCCTTTTGGCCAATTGGAGTGCGGGAGCAAATGTATTAGTGTATAAGGATGTTTGACGTTCTCTGGTATGCTCTACGACATATCGTCAAATTATTATCAATATCAACCATGAACCAGGCCACCATACCAAAAGTGAACAAGAATAAATGAATGTAAAGGCACCGGCTAAAGAGAACGCAAGCGTAATTTATTATCTTACGCCATCAACTAGTGATTCTTTGTAGGTACTTTGTACCTATGACGTCAGTAATTCTACTTTGTGTCCGGCGATGAAGCTTTTCGAAATAATTTGTGACTGATTTCCAAGGTTGCACATAAAATCAAACGCACCAGGTGGCAGCAGCCAGCAGGTACTATGTTGAACCTTTCTGCTGTAACACAATGACGTAATAAGATAGACGCAATCGTCACTCGTCATAATAATTAATAAGTGTCGTAGTAATGGAAGAAAGCACTCGCAGTCGCCAGTCGCCACTCACTAATCAGTGATGTTTGGGCAAAATTGAATGAATTAATTAAAAATCGAGTCAAGTCATTAGTTGTCAGTACGAATTCGAGTCAAGAATTCGAGTCGAGTCAAGAATTCAAGGTATTCACCTCGATACTGTATAACAATAATAACATACATTATTGATGATGTACTTTACATGTATGTCACTTGCAAAGTAGTGTTTCATATATTTAGCTTGTTATGCCGGATATAAGTATGCCCCCGGTCACCGGTGACATGGCAGATACCTGCGCAGCAGGGACGGTTCTACATTATATTTATGACCTTGGGTCGTATGTAGGAGGCGAATTGACCGAATCCAACCAAGGGGTGGTGAGTACTGACTACTGAGTACTGAGTGGTGACTGGTGACGTCACTCATCCACATAATCCCTTGCCGTTGCCACTAGGCAGTAGGAACTAGGAACTATACAAATAAATAATAACTCGCAAGTCGCAATTTATATATTTATATATATATATATATATATATATATATATATATATATATATATATATATATATATATATATATATATATATATATATATATATATATATATATATATATATATATATATATATATATATATATATATATATATATATATATATATATATATATATATATATATATATATATATATATATATATATATATATATATATATATATATATATATATATATATATATATATATATATATATATATATATATATATATATATATATATATATATATATATATATATATATATATATATATATATATATATATATATATATATATATATATATATATATATATATATATATATATATATATATATATATATATATATATATATATATATATATATATATATATATATATATATATATATATATATATATATATATATATATATATATATATATGTATGTATATATATATCTATGTATGTATGTATGTATGTATGTATGTATGTATGTATGTATGTATGTATGTATGTATGTATGTATGTATGTATGTATGTATGTATGTATGTATGTATGTATGTATGTATGTATGTATGTATGTATGTATGTATGTATGTATGTATGTATGTATGTATGTATGTATGTATGTATGTATGTATGTATGTATGTATGTATGTATGTATGTATGTATGTATGTATGTATGTATGTATGTATGTATGTATGTATGTATGTATGTATGTATGTATGTATGTATGTATGTATGTATGTATGTATGTATGTATGTATGTATGTATGTATGTATGTATGTATGTATGTATGTATGTATGTATGTATGTATGTATGTATGTATGTATGTATGTATGTATGTATGTATGTATGTATGTATGTATGTATGTATGTATGTATGTATGTATGTATGTATGTATGTATGTATGTATGTATGTATGTATGTATGTATGTATGTATGTATGTATGTATGTATGTATGTATGTATGTATGTATGTATGTATGTATGTATGTATGTATGTATGTATGTATGTATGTATGTATGTATGTATGTATGTATGTATGTATGTATGTATGTATGTATGTATGTATGTATGTATGTATGTATGTATGTATGTATGTATGTATGTATGTATGTATGTATGTATGTATGTATGTATGTATGTATGTATGTATGTATGTATGTATGTATGTATGTATGTATGTATGTATGTATGTATGTATGTATGTATGTATGTATGTATGTATGTATGTATGTATGTATGTATGTATGTATGTATGTATGTATGTATGTATGTATGTATGTATGTATGTATGTATGTATGTATGTATGTATGTATGTATGTATGTATGTATGTATGTATGTATGTATGTATGTATGTATGTATGTATGTATGTATGTATGTATGTATGTATGTATGTATGTATGTATGTATGTATGTATGTATGTATGTATGTATGTATGTATGTATGTATGTATGTATGTATGTATGTATGTATGTATGTATGTATGTATGTATGTATGTATGTATGTATGTATGTATGTATGTATGTATGTATGTATGTATGTATGTATGTATGTATGTATGTATGTATGTATGTATGTATGTATGTATGTATGTATGTATGTATGTATGTATGTATGTATGTATGTATGTATGTATGTATGTATGTATGTATGTATGTATGTATGTATGTATGTATGTATGTATGTATGTATGTATGTATGTATGTATGTATGTATGTATGTATGTATGTATGTATGTATGTATGTATGTATGTATGTATGTATGTATGTATGTATGTATGTATGTATGTATGTATGTATGTATGTATGTATGTATGTATGTATGTATGTATGTATGTATGTATGTATGTATGTATGTATGTATGTATGTATGTATGTATGTATGTATGTATGTATGTATGTATGTATGTATGTATGTATGTATGTATGTATGTATGTATGTATGTATGTATGTATGTATGTATGTATGTATGTATGTATGTATGTATGTATGTATGTATGTATGTATGTATGTATGTATGTATGTATGTATGTATGTATGTATGTATGTATGTATGTATGTATGTATGTATGTATGTATGTATGTATGTATGTATGTATGTATGTATGTATGTATGTATGTATGTATGTATGTATGTATGTATGTATGTATGTATGTATGTATGTATGTATGTATGTATGTATGTATGTATGTATGTATGTATGTATGTATGTATGTATGTATGTATGTATGTATGTATGTATGTATGTATGTATGTATGTATGTATGTATGTATGTATGTATGTATGTATGTATGTATGTATGTATGTATGTATGTATGTATGTATGTATGTATGTATGTATGTATGTATGTATGTATGTATGTATGTATGTATGTATGTATGTATGTATGTATGTATGTATGTATGTATGTATGTATGTATGTATGTATGTATGTATGTATGTATGTATGTATGTATGTATGTATGTATGTATGTATGTATGTATGTATGTATGTATGTATGTATGTATGTATGTATGTATGTATGTATGTATGTATGTATGTATGTATGTATGTATGTATGTATGTATGTATGTATGTATGTATGTATGTATGTATGTATGTATGTATGTATGTATGTATGTATGTATGTATGTATGTATGTATGTATGTATGTATGTATGTATGTATGTATGTATGTATGTATGTATGTATGTATGTATGTATGTATGTATGTATGTATGTATGTATGTATGTATGTATGTATGTATGTATGTATGTATGTATGTATGTATGTATGTATGTATGTATGTATGTATGTATGTATGTATGTATGTATGTATGTATGTATGTATGTATGTATGTATGTATGTATGTATGTATGTATGTATGTATGTATGTATGTATGTATGTATGTATGTATGTATGTATGTATGTATGTATGTATGTATGTATGTATGTATGTATGTATGTATGTATGTATGTATATATATATATATATATATATATATATATATATATATATATATATCTATATATATATATATATATAATATATATATATATATATACTATATATAATATATATATTATATTTATTTATTCTTGCACAATTATACACAAATATATGTACAAATTACAATGTAAGCATGGCTGTGCTGAGGCCGATAATTAAAACGTCTTCCCATTGGCTAAGAGCCATGAGCCCATGACGTAATGATAGTCAACTGAAGTATGACGAAGACACATCTGTGATATGGCTGCGGCGGAATGCAAACATTGGCGAATATGCGTCATTTATTATACAATTTTCTAAATTTGTTGATACATATGTTCACGTGAAATGTGATCGTCATTCGTCACCATCACGATTGACCAGTATCAGTAACTTTAACAATAGATTTAACAAGTAACCGCCTTGTTGACTGTTGTGATCTGTAAATATCCATCTGCAGAGTCAGACCATTACGCCACGCAGGTTGAGGTAGGAAATCCTAGTTGATTGAAATCTGATGTTGATTTTTTCAGTGCTGTATATTCTGACAATTAGGTACATGGCTACAGCTAGTAATCGAATAGATTAATGTTAATAGTATTATAGGTATTTAGTATTTACTGTGAACATAGTATCTTCTTTTTTTCTTCTTTTTTCTTTTTTTTCTATGCCGCCACCCAATAACAGGTGACCAGGAGTGCCCCCTCCCTCTATCCCAACGACACACAGAACCTTACGTTAACGCCAGAAAACAGAATATAACAAGTCGCGGCACTCCCAGCTAAGAGATGGAAAGAAACGTAAATAAGCCAAAACAGAGGGAGAAAAAGCATGCAGTTAGTTTGTACAGAGTATTATAAGAGATGGCAAAGTAGTCATAACTGAATTCAGTTAATGAATGCCCCCTACTTCCCAGGACCAGTTATTCATTCACACTTCCATACAAGGTGTTAGTATTAGGAAAGGGATCAGTCATACAAAGGGTTTGCAATCCTAGCTGGTCAAAAAATTCGGCTTGGTCATGGACTGAGCTCCAAACAGGCTGCCCAACTAAGCAAAGCTTGTTGTTGGGCAGCCCAAAGAAGCCAGTCCCAGGAGGGTGGTTGGACATAGAAAACATATATTTTTGTATTAACCAATAGATACTAGGTATCTAAATACATTTCATACTATATAGTATATGCAATTTATTTTTTAATAGTGAAAGGTTATATGATGAGACATATACATTTGTCTAGCTTACTGTTACTTTACTAATTATATTGCAATCCTCAAATCATGCAGTCAAATGCATTTCATCACTGTATAATACAAATATGAATAATGATACCAGTTTTCTTAGTACTGACTAAGAAAGTAATCCTTGGATACCTTTTTAATTGTGTATTTTGAAGAAGGAACTGCCCGTACCATTGGGAACATAGGTCCCATAACTCTGTTCCACAGTCTCGGTCCAGCCCAAGAAGTAGTCTGTGTTTTATATACTTTATAAGTAAATGTTTCCTCAAAATGTTTTATAGTTCGAGTAATTCTACTAGGTTGTGCTACAACAAAGAGTTGGTCAATTAAATTTGGTAAGTTAGCTTTAAGTTTGCTGTGCAATAGCAACAACATTTGCTGGTTGCCAATGTCTTTAAGTCGAAGAATCTTGAGTTTTTTGAAAATTGGGGCAGTGTGCGCTAGTCTAGGTTGTCCATCTACTATTCTCACAACACGTTTCTGCAATTTTTATATTCCGTTTATATAAGAGGAGTATGTATTACTATACAGAAAACAGCAATAATTAATATGAGACAGAAAGAGGGAGTTGTATAGTAACATCAAATGCTTGGAATTGAGAAAATGCTTCACTCTATTAATTATGCCTACATTTCTACACAGGACTGTGTAAAGTTTAGCAATGTGTGTTTTCCATTTCATATCCTCATCAATAAATACCCCCAGATATTTAACTTGTGGGATGTTATACTATTATTAATTAAGGAGGTTAACTTTTGAGAGACTGATGTCAGATGTGATCCAAGATTGTAATCAATGTTGGCTCATGAGCCATGAATGCATTGTGGTTTTACCATGGGATCCAATGGTATCCTTAAAACATGCTTGAATTATGTCGTGGGATCCACTGGGATCACAGAACAAACCTATTATTTTTGTCGTGGGATCCAAAGATCATAGATCAAACATTATGTTTTTGCCGTGGGATCCAATGGGATCATAGATCCAACCTTATATTTTGCTGTGGGATCAACCGGATCATGGATCTAACATTGTATTTTTGCCGTGGGATCCAATGGGATCATAGATCCAACCTTATATTTTTGTCGTGGGATCCACGGATCAAAGATCAGACATTGCATTTTTGTCGTGGGATCCAATGGGATCATAGATCCTTCCCTGGGATCCATGCACATGTCTGGTGAGTACTGAGTCGGTGTACGGTGTCAGTGAGTACTGAGTCGGTGTACCGTGTCAGTGAGTACTGAGTCGGTGTACCGTGTCAGTGAGTACTAAGTCGGTGTACCGTGTCAGTGAGTACTGAGTCGGTGTACGGTGTCAGTGAGTACTGAGTCGGTGTACCGTGTCAGTGAGTCGGTGTACCGTGTCAGTGAGTACTGAGTCGGTGTACCGTGTCAGTGAGTACTGAGTCGGTGTACCGTGTCAGTGAGTACTGAGTCGGTGTACCGTGTCAGTGAGTACTGAGTCGGTGTACCGTGTCAGTGAGTACTGAGTCGGTGCACGGTGTCGGTGAGTACTGAGTCGGTGTACCGTGTCAGTGAGTACTGAGTCGGTGTACGGTGTCAGTGAGTACTGAGTCGGTGTACGGTGTCAGTGAGTACTGAGTCGGTGTACCGTGTCAGTGAGTACTGAGTCGGTGTACCGTGTCAGTGAGTACTGAGTCGGTGCACGGTGTCAGTGAGTACTGAGTCGGTGTACCGTGTCAGTGAGTACTGAGTCGGTGTACGGTGTCAGTGAGTAATGAGTCGGTGTACCGTGTCAGTGAGTACTGAGTCGGTGTACCGTGTCAGTGAGTACTGAGTCGGTGTACCGTGTCAGTGAGTACTGAGTCGGTGTACCGTGTCAGTGAGTACTGAGTCGGTGTACCGTGTCAGTGAGTACTGAGTCGGTGTACTGTGTCAGTAGTACTGCGTCTGTGTACCGTGTCAGTGAGTACTGAGTCGGTGTACTGTGTCAGTAGTACTGAGTCGGTGTACCGTGTCAGTGAGTACTAAGTCGGTGTACCGTGTCAGTGAGTACTGAGTCGGTGAACGGTGTCCGTGAGTACTGAGTCGGTGTACGGTGTCAGTGAGTACTGAGTCGGTGTACCGTGTCAGTGAGTACTGAGTCGGTGTACGGTGTCAGTGAGTAATGAGTCGGTGTACCGTGTCAGTGAGTACTGAGTCGGTGTACCGTGTCAGTGAGTACTGAGTCGGTGTACCGTGTCAGTGAGTACTGAGTCGGTGTACCGTGTCAGTGAGTACTGAGTCTGTGTACCGTGTCAGTGAGTACTGAGTCGGTGTACTGTGTCAGTAGTACTGCGTCTGTGTACCGTGTCAGTGAGTACTGAGTCGGTGTACTGTGTCAGTAGTACTGAGTCGGTGTACCGTGTCAGTGAGTACTAAGTCGGTGTACCGTGTCAGTGAGTACTGAGTCGGTGTGCCGTGTCAGTGAGTACTGAGTCGGTGTACCGTGTCAGTGAGTACTGAGTCGGTGTACCGTGTCAGTGAGTAATGAGTCGGTGTACCGTGTCAGTGAGTACTGAGTCGGTGTACGGTGTCAGTGAGTACTGAGTCGGTGTACCGTGTCAGTGAGTACTGAGTTGGTGTACCGTGTCAGTGAGTACTGAGTCGGTGTACGGTGTCAGTGAGTACTGAGTTGGTGTACCGTGTCACTGAGTACTGAGTTGGTGTACCGTGTCAGTGAGTACTGATTCGGTGTAACGTGTCAGTGAGTACTGAGTCGGTGTACCGTGTCAGTAAGTACTGAGTCGGTGTACCGTGTCAGTGAGTACTGAGTCGGTGAACGGTGTCCGTGAGTACTGAGTCGGTGTACGGTGTCAGTGAGTACCGAGTCGGTGTACCGTGTCAGTGAGTACTGAGTCGATGTACCTAGTCAGTGAGTACTGAGTCGGTGTACGGTGTCAGTGAGTACTGAGTCGGTGTACGGTGTCAGTGAGTACTGAGTCGGTGTACCGTGTCAGTGAGTACTGAGTCGGTGTACCGTGTCAGTGAGTACTGAGTCGGTGTACCGTGTCAGTGAGTCGGTGTACCGTGTCAGTGAGTACTGAGTCGGTGTACGGTGTCAGTGAGTACTGAGTCGGTGTACCGTGTCGGTGAGTACTGAGTCGGTGCACGGTGTCAGTGAGTACTGAGTCGGTGTACCGTGTCAGTGAGTACTGAGTCGGTGTACGGTGTCAGTGAGTAATGAGTCGGTGTACCGTGTCAG
Organism: Chirona hameri; assembly: GCA_036785665.1. NCBI lineage: Eukaryota > Metazoa > Arthropoda > Thecostraca > Balanomorpha > Balanidae > Chirona > Chirona hameri. Next base: position 38,175 of record JAXIVJ010012610.1, read on the forward strand.
TGAGTACTGAGTCGGTGTACCGTGTCAGTGAGTACTGAGTCGGTGTACCGTGTCAGTGAGTACTGAGTCGGTATACCGTGTCAGTGAGTACTGAGTCTGTGTACCGTGTCAGTGAGTACTGAGTCGGTGTACTGTGTCAGTAGTACTGCGTCTGTGTACCGTGTCAGTGAGTACTGAGTCGGTGTACTGTGTCAGTAGTACTGAGTAGGTGTACCGTGTCAGTGAGTACTAAGTCGGTGTACCGTGTCAGTGAGTACTGAGTCGGTGTGCCGTGTCAGTGAGTACTGAGTCGGTGTACCGTGTCAGTGAGTACTGAGTCGGTGTACCGTGTCAGTGAGTACTGAGTCGGTGTACCGTGTCAGTGAGTACTGAGTCGGTGTACGGTGTCAGTGAGTACTGAGTCGGTGTACCGTGTCAGTGAGTACTGAGTTGGTGTACCGTGTCAGTGAGTACTGAGTCGGTGTACGGTGTCAGTGAGTACTGAGTTGGTGTACCGTGTCACTGAGTACTGAGTTGGTGTACCGTGTCAGTGAGTACTGAGTCGGTGTACCGTGTCAGTGAGTACTGAGTCGGTGTACCGTGTCAGTAAGTACTGAGTCGGTGTACCGTGTCAGTGAGTACTGAGTCGGTGAACGGTGTCCGTGAGTACTGAGTCGGTGTACGGTGTCAGTGAGTACCGAGTCGGTGTACCGTGTCAGTGAGTACTGAGTCGGTGTACCGTGTCAGTGAGTACTGAGTCGGTGTACGGTGTCAGTGAGTACTGAGTCGGTGTACGGTGTCAGTGAGTACTGAGTCGGTGTACCGTGTCAGTGAGTACTGAGTCGGTGTACCGTGTCAGTGAGTACTGAGTCGGTGTACCGTGTCAGTGAGTCGGTGTACCGTGTCAGTGAGTACTGAGTCGGTGTACGGTGTCAGTGAGTACTGAGTCGGTGTACCGTGTCAGTGAGTACTGAGTCGGTGTACGGTGTCAGTGAGTACTGAGTCGGTGTACCGTGTCAGTGAGTACTGCGTCGGTGTACTGTGCCAGTAGTACTGAGTCGGTGTACCGTGTCAGTGAGTACTGAGTCGGTGTACGGTGTCAGTGAGTACTGAGTCGGTGTACGGTGTCCGTGAGTACTGAGTCGGTGTACCGTGTCAGTGAGTACTAAGTCGGTGTACCGTGTCAGTGAGTACTGAGTCGGTGTACCGTGTCAGTGAGTACTGAGTCGGTGTACCGTGTCAGTGAGTACTGAGTCGGTGTACCGTGTCAGTGAGTACTGAGTCGGTGTACCGTGTCAGTGAGTACTGAGTCGGTGTACGGTGTCAGTGAGTACTGAGTCGGTGTACGGTGTCAGTGAGTACTGAGTCGGTGTGCGGTGTCAGTGAGTACTGAGTCGGTGTACCCGGTACCGTGTCAGTGAGTACTGAGTCGATGTACCGTGTCCGTGAGTACTGAGTCGGTGTACGGTGTCAGTGAGTACTGAGTCGGTGTACGGTGTCAGTGAGTACTGAGTCGGTGTACCGTGTCAGTGAGTACTGAGTCGGTGTACCGTGTCAGTGAGTACTGAGTCGGTGTACCGTGTCAGTGAGTCGGTGTACCGTGTCAGTGAGTACTGAGTCGGTGTACGTTGTCAGTGAGTACTGAGTCGGTGTACCGT
>JAXIVJ010012611.1:0-32500 GCA_036785665.1 Chirona hameri
AATGACAGCACGAGTTGCTTAGTTGTGTACGCGTATATTGCAATGTAAACTTGTGATCAGTGAAGACCCCGAAATAAGTCCCTTGTTAATAATCTTAACAGCGATTTGACCCTAAACTAACCTAACCTAACCCCACCATTAAGTCCGATCGGGTCGGCCTACAGCTCTTAGCCATTCATTCCGATCCGGTCGGCCTACGACTCGTAACCATTAAGTCCGATCGGGTCGGCCTAAGATTCGCTCATAGCCATTAAGTCCGATCGGGTCGGCCTTAGATTCTCTCGTAGCCATTAAGTCCGATCGGGTCTGCCTAAGATTCGTTCGTAGCCATGAAAGAGAATGTTTCATCTTTCTGAAAGTTGTCAAATATACGCTGGTTGTAGTTGAAAATATGAAGTAAGTGATGCTTAAAACGATGGTGATATTTTTTTTTTTAATCTCGAAAAATCACTTAATTTTATACAAATTTAGGTTTTAAAATTTGGAATGATGACGTCATTATTGAGCTATAGACAGCTATAGAGAAAACCTTTACGCTACCATTTGGCAGCACAATCGTTTCAAACAATTCTGGCGTCTTAAATACAAACATGGTGGAACTGTGTACAGAACACAATGACAAGTGAGGCATTGCGATAGCTCAATATTTATTTAAAAAAAGCAATCAATCCATAACTGAGACTTCAAACAGCGTGAACAACTTCAACTTAGACCGCAACCTATCGCGTTGGCGGTTGCTTATATCGTACTGGGTAATCCAGCCAAGGTTTGAGAAATACAATTCGTCCTCCCTCGCAGGACCAACAATCTTGCCGCTGTCATCAAGTCGCTGTCAGCCAATCAGCGACCGCACCAGCATGGGTGCATTTTTCAAATTATTCGTAAGGCATGCATGGCATGAAGCAGACGGAGCGAGTTATTGCATTTGTGTCCGGCAACTGATAAACATTGTTGTTTGCTGCAATAGTAAAAGATTATACTTACCTGCACCTTTCTGTGGCTCTCAGTGAACAACACAGTTACGACCCTTGACATAAGTAAATTTTTGGTCTGATTCTCACGAGATCGTTGCGGAGATGAATTCGAAGTCAAGGCACGTGCTTATCCCAGCCGGAATTTATTTTTGTTTATTTATAGATGGCGATAGTTTCTTCAGTTGTGTCAATTATTCTCACGTAGCCTATACCATGTGTTAATTTACGACCACATTCTCAGTATATACTTTTGCATAATCAGTGCAGTGAAACGGGAGTTATCCCTGAAACACATAGCCCAAGCAAGCAAGTATTCAAGCAAGCAAGATGAAGACGGGGGCCTGTTCGGCATCTAAGAATATTTGACTGCGCATGCGCAGTAAGGCGCACTGAGCCTGGGCAGAGGCTAACTGGCGAATGACGTCAAAAAAGGGGGCCGGGTGGCTCAGTTGGTAGAGCGTCGGACTCGGAAAGGGTTCCGGGTTCGAGTCTGGCTACTGGCGCAAGTCATTCGGTTCCCCGCCCCGGAGGGGAGTGGTTCTCCTCCCCACCCGCGGCGGCATATAGCTATAGACTGGACTACGGGGTGGGCGAGAACCACTCCCCTCCCACCTCCCTCCCCCCACCTAAAAAAAGACGTCAGAAACTATGACGTCATCTCCTGTCATGCTCCTCCAAATGCCTAAGCCAAACATTTCTGGATGTGCCAGATTTTGGAATACAATTTCGACGATATTGGCGCCGGTGACACAATAAGCGGGAACATATCGCGGAAACTGTGGATTTTGAGAAGATGAAGATGAAGCAACTTACCTCATCGGCCGATTATCACGGTATTCGTTGACGTGATTCATGACAACGTCATCATCGCTACTTTATTTATCTTCCATGAAAGCATTGTTGATTACATCAAACTTCAAAGAATTGAAGAATCCCTCTTCGCTTACCTTCCATCCCGATCACAATATATACATCAATTATCATAAACAATTGAAAGACGCGTATTTCAGGCGTCACAACGGGATTGCTACAATAAAGAAAACAGAAAACAGAAACTTATGGAAAGGCTGCTGCAATTTTTGATAGGCCACTTCTTCATTGCAAATGCAATTGTCCAAGAATATTCGGCCTATCTATGACGTCTTCAAAAGTGTCATGACGTCACCTAAGGTGTGACGTCACTTAAACCAATAATATTAGTAGATGCCGAACAGGCCTCGGATTTCGGCCCATCTGTAAGACTACGTTCGTTCGAACGCTTCGCGTTCTCATTCACTCCGTCTGAATACATTAAATTGCTTAACAACGGTTACGTTTTGGGAAAAAATGACTGTAGTAATTTATACATTTCAATAACGGCCAAAGGTAATGGCTATCTCAGTTCAAAACCGATACAAAGGTGAAACATTCCCTTTAAGACTTATTTGACTTATTTCAGGGTCTTCACTAATCGCAAGTGGACAGTGGACATTGCAAATTACGCGTTGTGTACAAACCTTGCATTCCGTGCGGAAGCTTTTCACCTCCACGCCGCAGTGAAGCTTTTCACCTACACGCCGCAGTGAAGCTTTTCACCTACACGCCGCAGTGAAGCTTTTCACCTACACGCTGCAGTGAAGCTTTTCACCTACACGCTGCAGTGGAGCTTTTCACCAACACGCCGCAGTGAAGCTTTTCACCTACACACCGCAGTGAAGCTTTTCACCTACACGCCGCAGTGAACCTTTTCACATGCACGCCGCAGTGAAGCTTTTCACCTACACACCGCAGTGAAGCTTTTCACATACACGCCGCAGTGAAGCTTTTCACCTACACGCCGCAGTGAAGCTTTTCACATACACGCAGCAGTGAAGCTTTTCACCTACACGCCGCAGTGAAGCTTTTCACATACACGCCGCAGTGAAGCTTTTCACCTACACGCCGCAGTGGAGTTTTTCACCTACACGCCGCAGTGAAGCTTTTCACATACCGCAGTGAAGCTTTTCACCTACACGCCGCAGTGAAGCATTTCACCTACACGCCGCAGTGAAGCTTTTCACCTACACGCCGCAGTGAAGCTTTTCACCTACACTCCGCAGTGAAGCTTTTCACCTACACGCCGCAGTGAAGCTTTTCACCTACACGCCGCAGTGAAGCTTTTCACCCACACGCCGCAGTGATGTTAGCTGCAGTTGACTGCACTGTGGACATGGACAATGAACAATGAACATGCAAGGACGATCCATGCAATGTCCCTATGTTACAGTGTACCTATATACATGACAGCATCGCGACATTGGATATGTGTGGATTATAATGCGACTATTTGTATCGGTTTCTCTTAGTTGGTCTCCTAGCTCGCCGCCCATATTGCTCTTTAGTATGCCGTGAATCTGAAGTTAGAGTGCAACGAACCGCGGGATATATGTAAGTATAAATCAACTCTGCATAAATGGGGTATTGTTTGTGGCTTAAATGAAGAGGTATGCATGTGGCTTCAGGAGCGGATCCAGCCGCTCAGTTTGGGGGGGGGGATTGGCCTTCATATACCCAAATTTATTTACCAAGACTCATAATAAAAAGACATAGTTTGAACAGCATGATGTCGAGAGCCAATTACTGACAAGCACCTGTTTTGGAGACGGCCGTGTCATAACTGTAGGATGTAAAAAAATAACGCCTAGGCTACTTTATACTACTACTTTATTGACCTGAAATATGCTGACGCAAGTTATAAAGATGATATTAAACGGACATCGAAATTAAAGTTTTATTTCTTTACCAAAAGGTAGGAAGAGACTGCTTCAAACGAGGATGTTTGGCGTCTCCGTTATCTTTTTGTCGCAGCTCACCGTGCACCGACGAGCGGCAAATGCGCAGAACGCTGGTCTATAGTTTACCGGGTCAGGTTTGTAACCTAATTTTACTTATGTTACACAGTAATAGGATCATAAGGCGACCAAATGAACCGTGTGCACAAATCTGGATAACCATAACGTGGTATAACATATCACCTCCAGAAAATACGTTTGTACATTTAGCGTTCGTACGATCCTTTTCCTTTTTTATACCAGAATTGACGACCCACTTGGTCGCCAACTCTTATGGAGCGCCAGCGAACACATTGGTCATATTAGCGCCCAGGGGCCATAGCTCTACCGGGGATCGAAACCCGGGCTCCCCACGTAAGAGCCAGACGTCTTAACCCTATTAGTGGCAGGGGGGGGGGGGGGCAGATTCTGCCCATTCCTCAGGTTTTCGCAGATATCTCCCGAACGGCTAGGAGTAGACTCACGACATTTTGGGACCTTTCTTACAATTTAATTCCGCATATGGAGTCAGAATTTTGAGTTCCTAATCTTACCAGCGGTTCCAGGGACCAGTTTTTTTGATTTTTGTTCGGCGACATTTGGCGATAATACGGAGATGCGAACTTCATGGCTTCTTCCTAACTACCTTGAGGTATAAAGGAGTTACATAAGTTTACGGTGATTGAAGCAAGTGCAAATAAGTTGATTTTAGTTAACTACAATACATATTACACGGCAGAGGTGGTCTCAGGGACTTGAAAAGGGGAGGCTACAGGAAGTTGTTTTGTATATATATTTTACCTCCCTTTTTCGCTAACCTGGCACCGCCTATGGATGCAAATATGCTTTATAACTGTTGTTTTGATGTCACAATAGCGCACTATTTCATTTATCGAAAAAAGAGAGAAGAAGACGGATTTATATGACATTTATTTTACCCCCAAATTTAGTGACCTGAAAATGCATATGATTTTTACATTTTCAAAAGCCACCATCATATATCAATCCCCAATTCAATCTCTATCGACCCACATTAGTTGCGTTAAAATTGGTTGATAAACATGACAGCTGTGTTGGATCACAAATACCTCTATTATTGTTAGTTTTTGCCCCGCTGTTGCCCCCCTATCAACTCATAGGGTTAAAGGGATTATACGTTTTTTCACCATCATAATTGAATTACATAGTGAAACGTACTTATAAAGGTGGTAGAAGTCCCCCGGTAGCCACATTTGTCTGGAAATTACCTCTTCTGCACGTAAGGACATTGTGTAAGGACACACAAAGTGCGCGGTGATGCCACCGCGTACTTTCTGCAGGACCGGCTGAGGCAGAGCCAGTCATCTCTTTTATGCTAATAAAAAACACCTCACTTATGACATATTTCGGGCAAAATAAGCAATATTTGAAAAATAAACTTGTTGTGTTCCAACGACAGCAGCAGTTATCTAGTTTTCCCCATAAAATTATATACTTTTCATGAAGTTTCATGCCAAAAGAAAAGGATACGCCACCACCCAATTCTCAACGCTTCCGGCCAGAGATAAGAGCCAGAGATAACAGAGAAAACCGCAAAACCTGAACGAACAGTGTGTAGTAATAAAGAGTCCCGTAAGTTTGGAATTGCATAATCATTTTGTGATCCAGAAGGACTTGCAGATAATTCAAAACTCTAAAAATCTCAGATTCAGATTCTAAGATAAAAGTGGTGGACAGTAATGCCGATCAAGTACTTGTTATCTGATACAAGTCTCGAAAAAACGTCAAAGTTTTAACGCTGACAATTGCTGAAAAATGGACTACATGAGCATTGAGGTCTCTGCTATATGTCTTAAGCGTGTGTAAAGCTCATACAACTACAAATACTGCATTTCCTGTCAGGACGGAAACCCGTATAATCCCTTTAACCACTCGGCTATTACGCCCCCTTAGCCTTCGTACGATAATGTAAAGTACTTAGTCACTAAATTATCCAAATACGACGGACTTAACACATACACGGAGCTACGCTACCATCTCGAATATGAGCCTCTCCGCGATCTGGATGTCACTTAATAGCCGTTTTCACGAAGGATTTTGCGTTTGGAGCGATTGGGGCATTTGGGGCGTTTGTGGCGATTGGGTCTATAGCTGGTAGGAACAAGGCTTTTCCCGGTTATTGTTGGTATCGATCGCAATTTTATGAATTCATGAATAAGTATATGCTCTTACAATGCAATATTTCCCGTTAGTTTGCTTTGAATATTCAAATTCAGGAGCAAATCTGGCAATTTTGTATTGTGTTAGTTCCTTCTACAAAACATACCGCAAACGCCCTAAAACGAGGCTAAAAGTATACTAGTATACTAGCTTTGATTATATCAAATACGCAATTGGCAGTTAGTTAGGACAAAATTGAAGATATTAATGACAAAGAAATATAATATTAGGATGAAAAATGCAATCAAATGTCAAAAGCATAGACAGGCCTTAATTCATTGTCGCTCCGTCCCGCTTAGATCGTCTAATTTAGAGCGGTAACTTCGTTGGTTTCTGAAAACCGGAACAATCCCTTACTCATTTACTTAAGCAACGAATCACACCAAATGTTCTTGATTTGATCAATTGATTAATTGATGAATCTCATAAAAAGCTGAAAGAACCTCAGCAAAAGCACTTATAAACCCATGAAACATGCGGGCTTTCTGCAGCCACTGGTACTGAAAACTAAGAAATAGCTGATCTAGATCGAACGGACGGCATGGCTGGGCGCAGACCACGGCTCTGCACATGCGCAACGTGACGTCAGGCGACCGGCTGGCTCGTCGCCATGGTAACGGGCCGGCTGGCGCCGGAGTCACGTGGTCGCCATGGTTACCGGGCGGCGGCGCCTGCGCGGAGCCAGCGCAGAGCCGGAGTCAACATTCTTGTCATCTTACAACAAATGTTCAAAACAAAATCGCTAATTATCATTAATCCTTGCTATGAAAAAGGAATATGACGGAAAATATGAATGGACTAATTCATCTAGTTTTCATTGAAATAAGCTATTATTCCTGAAAACCATGTCGTTGCAAAGTATGACCATTTCCCGAACCAGCCACTTCCGGGATTCGAGCAAGATGGCGTTGCACAAACACCCCAGCCATCTGGCATCACCAGAGCTAGTTTAAGATGAAATTGTTAATTTTAAGTAAACTATGGTGTTATCATGAAATTGGAATTTCCAGAAAAATGCATTAATTCATAAAGTTGCAATTGATACCAAAAATCACCGGGAAAAGCCGCGTTCTTACGAGCTATAGACCCAATCGTCCCAAACGCCCCAAACGCCCCAAACGCCCCAATCGCCCCAAACGCCCCAATCGCCCCAACGCAAAATCCTTCGTGAAAACGGCTACTGCCATGTCGTCACAAAGAGTCGTAAGTGATTCAGATGCTCGAAGGTGAACAGGATGATCATTAGCCCTTTAACAAAACTGAATATCTCACTGGACATATAAGCTAGGAATGTCTTTATGAAAATACGAAATACAACCAGAGCTAAAACGTTATATTCAGCGAAAGTATATATGAATGTATTTGTGCAAAATATTCAACGGAGCATTTGGCATTAAACTCTTCGTACCACAACTGGTCTCACTATCCCGGCTGGATGTGCTAAAACTGGCTGAATGTGAAAGCGTTTGAGGTTCCAATTTCACTCTTTCCATGTTTGGTGACGGTGGGCGTTAATCGGTAAAGCGCACACATATACATGCGCATACATGCTGATCCAGTGCACGCGCATACATGCTGATCCAGTGCACAGTGGGCGTTCCGGCCGGTCTAGCCTCGCGGAACTCCAAAAAATAAATTACCGAGTGTGATAACAAAATGTATATCAATCGACTGCAAAATGTCCATTGATCACCAATATCACATTTATTTGATCATTTGATGTTTTTTGTCGTAGAAGAATGGGACCTTAAACACAAAAGTTCACATCACTTTTAAAAACCCATCATTCACAGGCGATTTAAACGTTCTGGCAAATGTGATGATGAGGCAATATGCTTGTATTTTCCGCACCTATTGTGTTATAGTGTGATGTAATGATATGTTGTCGTGCATATGATAGTTAGATCTAGAAGATTGAGAAAATCAATAAGTCAAATAAATATTAAATATATCGCCTTATTTCTGTTGATGCCTAAAATTAATATAATTAAATTCGATAGTGCCGATATCATAAGTATCATCAGGTAGCGAATCAAAACTAGCAACAGGATGTGCACTGGGATCTTATATAATGGGTCAAGCTCGAAAAAGTTGCGCAAGCTTGTGCCTCAGCCTTTTATGTAACATTTTGCAAGAAGTTTCCGTATTTACTTGAGCGCCCGGGTGTAGGAACCCAACGCATGGTATATGATATCTAAGCTCGCATTTGAAGGTTCTTATTTCAACGATTATGTAAAACCACCACCAAACTACAGCGGACTCAGAAGCGTCCTCATTGGTTGGTGGACAGACTGTCACAGCATCACAGCAGAGCGTCACAGCAGCAGTGGTAGTGACTAGCTGTAACTCGTCATAGTGCTGTGAAATGTGTGAAGAATTAATTAAATGTAAAGTTCATGAACAAGGTCTACCTCTGCCTGGAAAAGCCTCATAAAGTATACATGCGTAAATAATAAATAGGGTGAAATGTACGTCTGCCGAAGCATCAATTATCTAAGGACATGGCAAAAAATGACTTGTCCAAGCTTACCGGAACCGAGTTGTGAAATATACCTAGGTTTCGTTTTTGAACGTTTCGAATAATATTAATGCGTTTCTCTGAGACGATTGGCCCCCGGAAGACCAATATACAATATGGTACAATGCATTGCGCATTTAGCAGTTATATTTGTAGCAGATGTGTACTAATTTCATGTATTTGTCTTGTACACCCCGAGGATACACCAAGAGCAAAATGTTGGGTTATCTATTTGGGATAGCCATTAGAGTCGTGCTCCAAGTTCTACAACAGATATGTACTTATCTTTGAAGTTCTACCATATTTCCCTGATATGGAGAAGCCTGACCCTAATTCAAAGCAGAAATGCATTTATGATGGCAAATTTGCACAATTTGTGTGAAAATGTACGCGTTTTCAACATGGCAAACAAACATAAACATAGCAAACATTAAACAAGTCAGCAAAGGCCAGTCAGAAAACAAGCGAAACGTTTTGAACGCTGCCGAACACGTTTTCTGGATACCTCAAAAACCTCATTATTGCACGCTATTAAAATGATTAGTGTTTGTAAAATCAAATTAACCCGCGAGTTAAATAGGGGAGGGGGCTATTCCACCTCTCCCGTTATTTTGCGATATCTCCTAAACCAACACCGGTATGGTCATCAAACTTGCAGTACCCTCTTTCACATCAATTGTACACATTTTTAAGGAAGGAAAAGGATTAGCTTATGATAGGTCAACCGGGAATGACGTCAGAGTGACGTCATGTTATGCGGTTTTTGTTGAAAAATAAGGGTTTGCAAAATACGCTGTCAAAAGTACAATTTTTAAGACAAATTCAATTATTATACATCAGATGACTGAGAATGGACCTGGCTATCAAACTGCTATCTCGGATTTTCCATTTTTATTGAAACTCAAAAGTTGTGAGAAATCCGAAGACCCAAAAATATAGTTTTTGCAATATTTTCCAAGCAAATCAGTTATCCAACACATATGTGATCGAGACGTGTCCAGTGAATATGTGTACCAAATTTGAAGTCTATATCGTCAAAAATATCTTACGTATGACCTTTCAAAGACCAAAATCGACCACCTCTCACAGCATTACCATGCATAAAAACCATGCATTTACGTTTTTGCTTTTTACTTCTATCTCTTTGGAATAAACAATATTTTCGGGGCATTTTTCGGGTTCGAGACGAAAAACGAACCCATAAACATGTGTTACAACGCCTAATGACCGTAATCGGCAGTTTGACCTCGTGACCTCGGATGACCTAGACCTAACCCAAGGTCATAAAAAGCTTAGAATGGTGCTTAGAAGTGTCAGACACACGAATCGTACCGATGTATTGACTGATTATGCGTTATCACAATTTTGCGCGACAACTCCATCCTTTATGACATGGTCAAACATTGTGTCTTAGACGTGACCTGTGACGGCATCGGTGACCCCGAGGTCAACAATATTAGGTTTCCCCCACAAATTTTTAAGGGACATCGAATGCCGTTTTAATTGGTAAAATCGGTCCAGTAATTCCGGAGATTCGAGGAGATCCAAATTTTCACCCTAATGTTCTATATTGCAACTTGCAAGCAATCCCCGCATTACAAAAACCCTGCAACATGTCGCTATTTAACGTAATATATTCCTTGATTAATTGGCTTTCTAATGATGTTTTACTGGTTGATGCATGTTGTAATGTAAAAAAGTTATAGGGGTTAATAGGTTTTGCTAGGCTAAATCCTCCTTTACGCCCACTGTGCAGTGGCAGCTGGCAAGGATGTGATAGGATCGTCTCAAGCAAAATGTGGTAAAACGAGAAAGTGCACATTTCCAGCTTTAATAACATGAATTTATAGCTTCCGTGCATGCTGGTAGGGTACATATCCAGGACAGGATGACTTGGGATGAGAGGACGGAGCAGGCTGAAGGGCGCGGGTCACAAAATATCAGAGCAGGCTGCAGCTGCTCTGTGCCACGGCCGGCGGTCATGCACGTGTCCGCATGCTGTGGAGAACCAAAGCGTTACGAATGAGGCTATCACAAATTCATCTTTGGAGACGGCTCGTCAGCGGCCGTTTGATTATCCTATAACTGTCAATGGAAAGACAAAACATTCTTGCGGAGTTGTAGGTTGTTATGATTGTGTACGCTACAATGTGCTCGTACTGAAAGGAAATCGCTATATATGGAAATGATGGGAGGACAAGACAGTGTCAGATAACAATGCACGCCATAAAAGGCGCTGCGTAGCCGCGCCATCCGCGCTAAGTAACGTCAAACTTAGCGCGGATGGCGCGGATGCGCGACGCTCAGATCAATAGTCTATAGATCGTGAATGCTAATTTAAAAGTAGGTATTTTTTTCTGCTTATCTGCCGTTGCGTCGGGTCGATTAATCACTTGTTTATTGTAATTTGCAGCAGTGCATATCGTTATACATAAATGTTGCTAAAACAGCTAAAATGCATTTCGGAAAGATAAAAATGGTAACTTTTACTCCAACTTTGGGGTACTTTTACTTTTCATTTGGAGGGGGGGGGGGGGGGGGGGACAAATTGACCATTTTGACCCCCCTCCTCCTGGATCCGCCTCTGTGTGGCTTGAATAAAGGATCTTCACCATCTTTTTACTTGTCCTCACGTTGAACCATGTGACGAGATTTTGCAGTTGTTACTACCGTCAGTGTTTCTGTACCATGCCGTTCGGCAGTTGGCCCTGACAGACAGACACGTCAGTTGGCCCTGACAGACAGACACGTCAGTTGGCCCTGACAGACATACACGTCAGTTGGCCCTGACAGACAGACACGTCAGTTGGCCCTGACAGACAGACACGTCAGTTGGCCCTGACAGACAGACACGTCAGTTGGCCCTGACAGACATACACGTCAGTTGGCCCTGACAGACAGACACGTGAGTTGGCCCTGACAGACAGACACGTGAGTTGGCCCTGACAGACATACACGTCAGTTGGCCCTGACAGACAGACACGCCAGTTGGCCCTGACAGACAGACACGTCAGTTGGCCCTGACAGACAGACACGTCAGTTGGCCCTGACAGACAGACACGTCAGTTGGCCCTGACAGACATACACGTCAGTTGGCCCTGACAGACAGACACGTGAGTTGGCCCTGACAGACAGACACGTGAGTTGGCCCTGACAGACATACACGTCAGTTGGCCCTGACAGACAGACACGCCAGTTGGCCCTGACAGACAGACACGCCAGTTGGCCCTGACAGACATACACGTCAGTTGGCCCTGACAGACAGACACGTCAGTTGGCCCTGACAGACAGACACGTCAGTTGGCCCTGACAGACAGACACGTGAGTTGGCCCTGACATACAGACACGCCAGTTGGCCCTGACAGACATACACGTCAGTTGGCCCTGACAGACAGACACGTCAGTTGGCCCTGACAGACAGACACGTGAGTTGGCCCTGACAGACAGACACGCCAGTTGGCCCTGACAGACATACACGTCAGTTGGCCCTGACAGACAGACACGTCAGTTGGCCCTGACAGACAGACACGTGAGTTGGCCCTGACAGACATACACGTCAGTTGGCCCTGACAGACAGACACGTGAGTTGGCCCTGACAGACAGACACGTGAGTTGGCCCTGACAGACATACACGTCAGTTGGCCCTGACAGACAGACACGTGAGTTGGCCCTGACAGACAGACACGTGAGTTGGCCCTGACAGACATACACGCCAGTTGGCCCTGACAGACAGACACGTCAGTTGGCCCTGACAGACAGACACGTCAGTTGGCCCTGACAGACAGACACGTGAGTTGGCCCTGACAGACATACACGTCAGTTGGCACTCATAGACACACACACGTCGTCAGTCTGCGTTCACCTGTTTCCGTCTAGAAATTCCTCTCGTTAGTCGCCTCTCTGTTCTTGTCCGGCTCGATGACGTACGTGCTCTTCGTATTCGTCTTTGTGCATTGATGACAACTGCGTCCACTGCTGCCGACTGTGGCTGCTTGCTACATTTCTGGCTCGGGGACTGCCTGCGGCCTTTCCGACGCGAGTCGCCGGCTGCCTCGTCTCGTCAGCAGTCATCCCAACGGCCGTGGCCGCCGCCGGGGGCCGCTGGGGGTCCGCCGGAGGGTCCGCCGGAGAGGGGTGGGGGCGGCAGAGGGCCGGAGGGGGTCGGCGAGTGGCGGGGTGGCGGGGGGGGGGGGGGGGCGTGGGTCGGCGTCGGCTCCCGACACTAATTAGCAGCGTGCGTCAGGCCGGCGTTTGTCCAACCGGCGGCTATCGGCGTGAGCACACGGAGCGGCCTGTCACGAGGAGCGGGGTGCACACGGACACGGTCTGCCTGCCGCCCGCCGCGCCGTCAGCCGCTGTGTGCCCGTGCCACCCCGACAGACCGGCGGTGGGCGGTGACGGCGATGACGGCGCGCCGTGTATGCTCGGCCGGACAGTAGGTGTCGGCTTGGTCGGTGTGGTCACCGACACAGCTCGGCGTGAGGACAGCTGTGTGGAGAGGGTGGTATGACACGGGAACATCTGACAGCGGCTCGCCCACTCAGAGATGTTCCACTCAGTATAACTGAAGGAGCCTCACCAACACAAACAGGCACTGATATTGCAGACCGGCTGCGAAGTTTAGAAATGCATGATTGTTGAGGGGACCTCGCCACTTGCCCTATACATAAACATTGTTTCGCCATATGACCTACTAAATGCTATGTGTCTGGTGTTGGATTGTACAGTGCACACACACGTGAAAGTATGTATACATGTGTTGAGTGCTTACCATACAGACAACAGTACCTATTTGTCGTGTGACTCCAAAAGGATGCACTTAACATAAATATACTATACCAGTAGGGCGCCGTAGTTGGCCATGAACGAGCGAGCGCGAAATAAATGTATGGTGAATTTCAACCCGATCGGGCAAGTAGTTCCTGAGATACAAAAAAGGTGCGCACGTGCTCACGTGCAGAGGCACCTCGCCCATGACTTGTGGGTAGGCGGCGACGGAGGGGTCCTTAACCACACACCAAATTTGAACACAATCGGCTCAACCGTTCCTGAGATATAGAATAGGGGTGTGCACGTGCGCACGTGCAGGGACACCCCATCCCTGACTTGTGGGAAACTGGCGGTTGAGAAGTCCCTAACCACACACCAAATTTGAACACAATCGGCTCAGCCATTCCTGAGATATATAATAGGGGTGAGCACGTGCGCACGTGCAGAGGCACTCCACCACTGGCTTGTGGAAAGGTAACGGCTGAGAGGTCCCTAACCACACACCAAATTAGAACGCAATCCGTCCAGCCGTTCCTGAGATATAAAATAGGGGTGGGCACATGTGCACGTGCAGAGGCACCCCACCCTTGACTTATGGAAAATCGGCGGCTGATGGGTCCCTAACCACACACCAAATTTGCGCACAATAGGCTCAGCCGTTGCAGAGTTTTTGCGAGAAAACACGTTTCAGCACCCCTCACGCGGCACGCGCCACGCGCAGTAGTAGTCATCCACATGAGTCAGCACTGGTCTCAAACAGGTTAGGTTGGATGGGGCTGCTCAGCAAAGAGGTCAGCTTGTCAATCGGACGTGTGGTTGCAGAGATATGAGCTTCTCAAAAGCGTCGCCACGGGTCGGGTCGGGGCGGGCCGCTCATATTCAGATTTGTCCTATATACCACGGAAAGACGAGCGAGCGCTTCGCGCTGGCTCGTAATAACTCAAAATCGAATACCATGAATGTTCAGCATAGCAAAGACGCCCAGTGTATAGGCGATGATGCGTTTTAGCTCTGCGCATTGCTGCATTGCATTTAGCTGTGTCAAGAGTACCTGATAGGTATTCTCACGAGTCTCGGTTTCCTAATTAGATAGACGCGGCACCAGCGGGACGTCATATCCGTTCAGCAGTGGTCGCCGTCCATCTACCGTTCCTCTGCTGAGAAGAAACGGACCCCATCACTACAAACAGCGACAACATGGACACAATGAGCAGCTGTTATGTGTATACACTTTGTGTATACTATAATGCATACCTACACATGCCAATCGCGCAAGGCAGGCTTCTTGGTTTCAAACTATCTGCCGCACCATCATTTTACTTCTGAAACGAATACTTACTCTATTTTTGATGTAGCATGGCTATTGGCTCCTAAGCGTGCCCACTCGGCTCTGCTGCCTTAAAGGGACTATCCCACCTTAACATTATATTTGAGTTGAGATAGCCATTTTTATGGCTAGGCATTGCAATTAAGTATGGTAGCATTTACAACAACCACAATGATCTAATTAAAAAGATATTCGAGTTTGATTTTGACATCTGTAAAAGATAAGGCCCATATGTATTTGAATATGGCATCTAAACTGAAAGCGTCGTCTCTTTACCCAACTGGTAATGATAGTCGACTTGGTTTAAGGTCAGCCTTGGAATATTTTCGCCTTTCATTTCTCGATCCCCGGGTGGTTCGCAATCTAAGCCAATCTAGACACCGGGTGGTTTGCTTTTTTATGCGCAATAGATGTCGACAAAAAATTGTGCCATACATTTGGCAGCACAAAGGATTTCCCTGTTATTAAAAAAAAAATATGACGTCACCAACCCAACTTTCCGCGTAAAACTAAAAGTTGGATATCTTCCAAGATAATTTTTTTTTTTGGAGAAAAAAGTTCACGAACATGTTCAGCTGACCTCGCCTGACATGTAGACATACAATTAAGTGTGATTCGACAACTTTCACAAAGGTGGGACAGTCCCTTTAACGGTAGTAACCTGTCAGGGTCGACAAGGGTTAACGCCCTATTTCGCGCTAAACATTTGTTCTCGGAACCAGAAGGTCATATATTGGAACGTCATTAAACCCACTTTTGAAATCACCTGACGTGATTTATACATAAACAGTCATTACTCCTTCAAAGATAAAAATGGCTCTATCTCGGCAGTCTAGAAAGGCATTATTCTTTCTTTCTTTTTCTTTGTTTCTTTCTCCCGTTCGCTTTTATTCTTTTTCTCGCCTCTTATTTCCTAATGTTAACCTTCATCACCTCGTCACGTGTAGAGAAAACTTTAAAACGCTATTGAAACCAAACCAGCCGAACCACAAATATAACTTTCCGGACACAATTTGTCTTCATACATTTCATGAATACCATGCGCCTCTGCAAATGGTTGACAGCTCGTGGTGCTCCTCCGTCAGCAGATGGCCTATTACGGCCGTTAGCGTGCGGAGACGGCCATAAGCAGAGGCTGCCATTACGCACAGCCTCGAATGACAATGAGAGGGAGCACTCTGCGTCGCCGGAGACGGGGTACATCAGCATTCCGGGGGCGGGGACGGCCGGCGGCGCTCGGCCCCGGCCCTCGGACCCCGGTCACGCCCCAGCTCCCATCAGTTCTCTCAGAGAGCCCATCAGGACGGCACGCCGCAGTCCACACGGTGACCACTGGCCGACCGGGCAGCATAGCACCGCACGTAACAAACACACAAAACAGGCCAATATTCCAAACTGGTCAACCCGGATCACGGATACCTGCTGCATGAAATTGGCTCATTTGACAATATGTTACATTGGTTTTCATGGATATATATTAAACTGTACCAGATTATTATTTTTATGTTGCTCGGATTTATTTTGCATATCTAGTTAACAGACTTGCAATTTACCCACAATTTACAATTTATTAAACAAAATGAATTGCTCGGTACACCCTAAGTACATCCTACATTCACGCTGCGCAGTACCAGTTTATTGAGAGATTTCAAAGTGGATAGTTTGGTTATTGTATATTAATCAGGTGCAGTTTCTGAGCCCATCGGTACCAGGGTTGCGGAGTCGGAGTCGAAGTCGCAGTCGGAGTCGGTCGGAGTCGGCAGTTTTGGCTGGAGTCGGAGTCGCTAAAATATTACCGACTCCGACTCCGGCCCGGAGTCGGAGCAGACTTCTTGGCAATTGGCGATTACTTTGGTTGGTAGAATATTCGTCGGCCCAGAGACATTAACTTTACATCTCTTTCGAAAGAAAATGAGTGGAAAATGAATCGAGAGGAAAGTTTACTCAACTAGCGGTAGCTTTGCGCCTGGTGAAGATAGGGCAATAATTTTTACGTCATCTGATGATGATTGGGGCTTTGGACGCACCGGCTCTAACGGTCACACGGCGCCCATTTTAATATCGTCGTGCTCGTTTCGTCAATGCGATTCGAATCATACCAGGTTACCTATGTCAAATTCAAAATTTGATCTCAGGTCAAGGTAATTTAAGGTCATGTGGTGAACCAGGTATGTCGTGCTGCGCAATGTCGGACGCGTATCGACGAGACATACACAGTGTTCTCACCTTCTAATCTTCATTTTATTCCGCCGCCTGCAGGCGAGCGCGACTGGGCTGGACGCGCGGCCGGCACGCCGCGCCCGTGCTCGGGCGGCGTAGCATTGTTCTCCATACTGTTAAGAATAAAAACAAACGGAAAAAATAGATGGCATTGCAGATATTTCTTAGCATGTGGTTGGAGAACAGATATAGGCCGGAATCGGAGGTGGAGTCGGAGTCGGAGTCGGAGTCGATTTTTTCAGGTCGGAGTCGGAGTCGGAGTCGGAGTTGCTAGAATTATGTCGACTCCGCAGCCCTGATCGGTACGATCCGAGCTGTTTTCGTCAACTTTATCAACAGTTCTTCATGGTCGGTGGTAAATAATAGCGAGGCCATGTCACCTGAACGTATTTTGCTGACGAATGAACGAGGCAAAAGTCCAATATTGGGGCATTCCACAGTACGACAACCAAAAAATTCAAAATTTGCCGTCGGACCATTTTTAATTTTCTTGAAAAGTTGTGCGCTGTGGGTTTCAAGGGCGGGGAATTCATTGGTGGTGCCCCCCTCAAACAAAACGAAAAATACAAGATACGGCCTTCCGTATTTTCCCAAGTTCACTGTGCAGGCCTAATTTTGACAACCAATAACTCCGAGACTAAAAAAGTGATTTTCAGAAACTTATTTTTGTTTGGATGAGGATTAGTGGAATAACGATTTGGCAATCACGGATTTTCGATTTTTTGTCAGACCTACTTTTTGCGCCGTGACCTTGACCTGTTGGAAACTGAAATTAAAATTTGCGTCTTATGACGATGTAAGCTTCATTGATGTCCTTTCGTATACAAAAGCGGGGTTCGACCTGTACATATTATTTTTGAGTCTTGCAATGCTGACATAATACGCAGTTCGGACACCTGTCCGTCGATAACTTCGCATCTACTTGACATACGCTTTCGAAACAAAGTCCAGAGTGACTCCTGACGAAGAAACCTCTCGGTTGGTACCTGTTACACAGACATCAGGTCGCTATATGACCTGGCAGGCCAATACAACGTAACGTACCCAAACAGCGTATTGTGTCAGCATTGCAAGGCTCAAAAGTAGTTTGTACAGGTCGAACCCCATTTTTTAGATCTTTTGATACGAAAGGATATCAATGGAACTCAAATCGTCATCAGACGAACATTTTATTTCAGTTTCCAACAGGTCAAGGTCACGGCGCAAAATGTACACGAGGTCACGTGGCAAAACAAAAATGAAATCAAAAATCCGAGATTGCCAAATTGTTCTTTGACTAATCTCAATCCCCCCCAAAAAAACGTTTATCAAAATGGCTTCTTTAGTTTTGGAGTTATTGGTCATCAAAATTAGGGCTGCCAGTGAACTTGGGAAAATACGAAAGGCCGTATTTTGGAAAATATTTTTGTGGGAATTTTTTGGTTACCACCAATGAATTCCCCGCCCTTGAAACCCCAATGCCCAACTTTTCAAGAAAATTAAAAATGGTCGGATGGCACCCACCGGTTGTCTTACTGTCACCGGTTGCCCCTATTAACGACCGATACATATTTGGGTGTAGGTTAGTTATACATGTACGTACTACAAATCGGAGCTATTCTTTCACGGATATTTACAGACAAATTGATTAATGTTATTTTGCGAATATGTCATTATATGAATTGCAAAACGAATACATCGCTAAATATGGGTAGCCTTATCAAACATTTGTTGTAAAATTTGCATGTAATGTGTCAAGTTCAATAGTACTCTTTACATAAGTATACGGCGGTAGGTCCAATTTCAGTCCTAACGTGCGACAGAGAGGTGTCCAGGGATATCTTATCGTCAAATCGATGCAGGAGAACTTGACATTGACTTGTAAATGGCTTACCGGCGCATTAGTGAAATGCGTGCCCATGCATTGCTCTTTTCAACTACTTGCAAATGTCCCCCTCATGGGCTAGAGTCCAAAGTAACGAACCGATTACATAATGTCGGCATCGGGGTGTACTAGCTCTATGAGCGTATTCAGCATACATGGCGTTAGAGTTGCATTGCGGTGGTCATATTCGTGCGGGCACTATTCGGCAGCGCCGAACCAGCAACAAGACCAGCGGACATGTGCTGCTCGGATCCCGAAAACGGATCCCGGGATATGATTCCTTGAATCTAAACCCCGGGTCATCTGATATTTTTAATTCATCTTCAGTATTTGCCTCGAGGGGTTCACTGGGATCCAAGATGTTAAGCACTGCTTTGTATAGGAATTCACAGAAATTCCAGATCTGACTCCCATAGTTTGTCGAGATTGCTATCTGCTTTCACGAAATACAGGGTGGAAATAAAACAAATGTTCCACATTTTAAACTTCATGAAATCCAAGAATGTGCGTCACATACATTGTTACAATACACCATTTTGAAGAACAATTCGTGAAATTTTGTATCCAACATGGTATACATGTGTACGCTATATGTACTATTCAGGGGCGGATCCAGGATTTTCTAAGGCAGGGGGCTTCAGGCCTGAGGGCGGCATATTTCCTCGGTGACGGGGTCGGCATGGTGCCTTCCGATGGCGGCATAATGCCTTCCGAGGGCGGCGATGTACCTTCCGAGGGCGGCATAATGCGTTGTGAGGGCGGCAAGATGTCTTCTGAGGGTGCCAGGGTGCCTTCCAAGAGTGCTACGATGCTGTTGGTAGACGCAAGGGCGCCCTGGCGGCCTCCCGAAAACGCTACGGCGCCTTCGGCGCCGGGCAATCCTATACAAAAATGGCGCCGTTTTCTAAGGCAGGGGGCTTCAGCCCCTACAGTCCCCCCTGGATCCGCCACTGGTACTATTCACTGCAGCACGTGCCCAAGAAGTGCTCATTGTCTTGCGAGGCACAGATCGGCTCGTTTTTTCAGCATCACAGATGAGTTGGAGCACGTTTCTTTCCCAATGTTTCGAGTATCTCGTATAATGCCTGGTTTCGGTTCCCCCAGATGCTGAGGATCATCCTGATATACATTTGACCTGAAGTGTACCCGAAAAAAAAAAATGTGTGTGTGTGGGGGGGGGGGGGGGTGGAGGCAGATTGAGAGAGTGAGCGGGCCAAGCATGCCTCGTCATCAGAGTGTTGTTGCAGCCATGTAATCGTGCGGTTGCACGTGAGGGACTTTCCCCCATCCTGCTGGATTCACCAGTTGTCCCTATCATCACCAACGTCAACGACAGTCGACACCTCAGTCGACTTCGTCATCTTCGTTTCATAAACTTCATTTCGTGCAACGTCATCAGCCGGAAAGACAAGGCATACTTGGCCCGCCTACTTTCTCGGCTAAGCCTCTCGAATTGGCCCCTTCATTTTTTTAAGGGGAAATGCCTCAAGTCAAAGGCATGTCAAGATGACTTCCAGAAACGAAGAGCCGAAACAAGTCATAAGAGATACTCGAAATTACAGCAACGAAACGTACTCCACACTGAAAAACAATGAGAACTTTGCCTGGTCTTCGAGAGCCTTATGGGCTCTCGCACGACCACCACATGTCAGTACCTTCTCGTCTGATAACCTTTCTTAACGGTTCTCGAACTAAGATTGCACAACCATATCAATGTAGAACTTCCAGAGGTTTGTGGGGATTACCAGATCACCCCGTATAATCTAGAGGTTTGTGGGGATTACCAGATCACCCCGTATAATCTAGAGGTTTGTGAGGATTACCAGATCACCCCGTATAATCTAGGAGAACCCTTCTGATATTCTTTCGGTGAAAGTTTGAGACATTGTGGTGCATCCAACGTCTGGAAATGAGAACCCATGAAATCTTCACCATTGCTTAATGCACTTAACCAACTATACCTTGTTTGCCTCTGGCGATGTTATGTGCCAAAAGTAGTGTGCGCGAACACCACAACCGCTGATAAATGTCAATAATAACTGCTTCGGCATCATCAGCGCACGCTCTGCCGAGATGGAAACGCCCTTTTTCTTTTCTTTTGTTAAATTTAAGGCACTTCGGCCCACTCGGACCATTGCGTGCCTGTGATGAATCATTTGTATTTAAATATGTTTAAGTGTCGGTCATAGGACAATGGCGAGTTTGTTTCGTTTCAAACGAAATATTTAGTAAATAATTAAAAGTAGCCGTAACAGATATGGGTGTTCATTACCAAGTAATGAGGGCAGTGCTAATGTATGGAAGATGGTTTGCCTTGGGGTATAAATGTCGGACGAAGGAAATTTGACAATGATCGTTTTCGTACATGTCTTGTCTATATTTATATATTTGTATATGTATATATATATATATATATATATATATATATATATATATATATATATATATATATACCATATACTATATACTATATACTATATACTATATACCATATTCTATATTCTATATACTATCTTCTATATACTATATTATACAGTATATATGTCTATATATCTAGCAGAGAGACAAAGTCAATGGTGGGCTATTGGTGGAATGTAACGAGGAATCCAGATGGATCGAGCCCGATCCAATGCTACACGTATAGCAGGACGTGTCGGCCGCTCCTGATTCGTGTTAGTACGCTGTGGGGCTTGAGATGAGGGCTGTATTTTGGGAGACTGGTCGTCACGGGCCGGTCGTGTGCCGCTCTCCTGCCGGCGGTCTGTATGGGCCGAGCCCAAACGAACCATAGCCTGCGGTGCGAGCCTGTCACGGCCGGGCCGAGTGCTGGCGCACCGGGTCACGGGTGGCGGCTCAAGGGCCGGGGAAGCGGTGGTCGTGGTGCTGGTTTCCACTGTGGCTGGTCTGAGAGGTGCCAACAGTTTAAGGAGAGGGAGCTGAGGTAGGGACTCAGTTTGAGTTCCACATGTGGCCGTTTGCTTTTTCGCTACCTGTGCGTAGGTCTTGGAAGTCGGGGAGGGCGTCTTGTCTTCTACCGCGCGACGTGCCTGTGGGTATGACATGTTGGAAGATGCCTTCAGGGCGCAAATGTCCTTCTCCTTCTTCCACACGGGACACTGAATGGAGGTCACGATGTGGTCTGTGGATCCACAGCTCAGGCACTTGGCTGGTGCCGAACAGGCAGAGCCGTCGTGCGGCGCTGCACCGCACTTGTGGCGCCGGGCCTCCTGCTTACAAAATTTGACGCTGTGACCAAATTTTTGACATTTGTAGCAGCGAAGGGGTTCGGGATGTGGACGCGTACGTTGTATTTGAGGTATCCAGCGACTAAAGTAGACGGTAGCGTGGTTGTCTGGAACGTGAGGACAAGCAGGCTGGTGTCACGCCTCTGTCCGTCACGGAAAGTTGTCAGATGTCGCACGTGCGAGACTCCTTCTGAGCGGAGACCTTCGAGAATGTCCTCCTCGGACATAAATCTCATCTCCGGGGCGAAAACCGTACCCTGTGTGGTGTTTCGAGCATGGTGCAACGAGACAGTGACCGCCTTCTCACAGAACTTGGTACACTGTAGCAATTTTTTGTTTGCGCGTTAGTCTCGGTCTTGACAATGAGTGTGCCGTTTGCCGGAGTTTCGATCTGGAGAGAGGATGAGCCGCAGATGCCTTTGAGTTGTTTGGTGGGCCAAAACACGTTGATTTTGCGGAACGAGGCGTTGTCGTCTGTAGTGTCGAAGAGCATCCTAAGGGCTCGTCCGGCGTGGCACCACCAGACACACGGCAGCGTTGCCAAGAAGAGAGTGTGTGTATTACTGCTTTCGGTGAGCGCGTATATATATGCTTGGAAATGAGGACGCAGGACCGGTTACCTCGGGCGGGTCCCGTGAGCCCGCCGCACGCACAATGGCTCGTTGCGTAGCGGCGAGACGGGATTATCCATCTGGGTCGCGTTTGCGTCTGCAGGCGCTTGCAGACCGACCCGCTGCTGGACCGGTCCGGAGAGATGGTCTCGCGTCCATTGTCCACGCCACATTACCTCACCTTCCCCCGTGAGCCGACGATAGGAGGCGACATAATACCGTATAGCGGCGTCACGGGTTTGGGCAATCACCTTGCACAGCGCTCCTGCAGGTGCGGCGTTGGTACAGTTGGTGCGGCTACTCCCGAAATACCAGGCCGTCAGCTGGTGAGGCTTCTGGCCGGTTAGCGCCGCCGGTGGGGTACCGCGGCGCGTCCAAATATCCTTGGTGTGTGCTCTCTTCTATGTGATATGACGAGAAGGGCTTATGTCCCACATAGCTTCCATCCCCCATGGAAGCGTAGGGAACCGAAGCGAACACAATAAAGAGAGCAAACTCCTGGACATGCGCGGAGAGTAAATTTAGACGTGTGGGCATTGCGAATGTGGTATGAACATATAAGTAAGTGAATGCGTGGCAATTACACCTACTACCTGCCACGGTGGCTTGAATTACCTTTAACGTTATAGAAAAAGGACCATTACCAGGCACGCCTCGCGTGTCCGTCAAGGTCATGGGGCTTACGGCTGGACGATTCCACTGCTCTTTGGCAGGACCATCCTCGGGAACTCTGCCCGCTTCGGCTACTCTGGCCGTAATATAACTATAATTTCAGTGAATTGACCATGATATAACACGCAATTGAATGTTCATACCTTAGGCGAATGCCGTTACTCTAAAATGTCAATATGACATTGCGAAGTGCAAAATATCAATAATGATCAAAAGAATGCACTTTCAAAACAATCCGCAAATTTAGAGGGAGCAACCAACACATAACCATTGCACTACACACAACACACGAGGCACTGCACGAGGTCTGGCGAGGACAAAAGTTAACAGCAAAGCACTGATACGAAATTTCACAGCACTTCACTATTTTTCTGACGAAAAGTTACAGAAGTTAATTGTTTCATATTGTTTTTTGCTGAACTTGCAATGTTTGGACTCGAAATTTCGATGTTTTCTTCTTTCTGGTCAGAGTCTAAAATACAAAAGTTCATGTAAATTCTACACTTTTCACTTTTCTTTGACACTTTTCTTCTGTAATTTGTCTTGCAGGGCAGAGGGCTAAAAATAACAAGGTTTATGAAGAAGTCACCTTTTGCTTGATTTTGGTCTTGATTTAAAAAAAAACAAGTCTATGAAATGCACAGCAATTTTGCTGACGCTGATGACACTGTATCACTCGATGGATTGGAGTGATTGTCGCACGGCACAGGCTGGTCGGCCGTGCGATGGCGGCAGGCTTCGTTGCAGTCCAGTGCAGCTGATGAGGTTGACCTCCAGGCAGATGATGTCGCCGGGGCAGAGCTGAACACTGGGACCATGCTGCTGGACGATGACTTGTCCAGAGGGGCCAGCACCCTAGCCGATGGCTTGGCGAAGGGGCGGCGCACCGTCACGGAGAACGAACGATCCAGACTGCGATGTTACTGCAGCTGGAGAGGCGTTAGTCCGTCTTGAGGGGCACAGGTCCCCTCAACCGCCGATGTCACCAAATGTCGAAGAGCATCCTAAGGGCTCGTCCGGCGTGGCACCACCAGACACACGGTAGCGTTGCCAAGAAGAGAGTGTGTGTATTACTGCTTTCGGTGAGCGCGTATATATATGTTTGGAAATGAGGACGCAGGACCGGTTACCTCGGGCGGGTCCCGTGAGCCCGCCGCACGCACAATGGCTCGTTGCGTAGCGGCGAGACGGGATTATCCATCTGGGTCGCGTTTGCGTCTGCAGGCGCTTGCAGACCGACCCGCTGCTGGACCGGTCCGGAGAGATGGTCTCGCGTCCATTGTCCACGCCACAGTAGGCTTAATCACCAGAAACGAGCCAGAGGAATCCAGGTACTGTTCAGAAGTCGTGGTCAATGGTGAGCGAGGGTGCCGTGCGTGGTCAGTAGACAAGCGAGGGCCGGTACCAGGAGTGGAGGCATGGGACGAGCGAGGGTCAGTGCCGGGGCGGAGGTCATGGACAAGCGAGGGACGGTGCCGGGGGCAGAGGTCATGGACGAGCGAGGGTCGGTGCCGGGGGCAGAGGTCTGGGACGAGCGAGGATCAGTGGCCGTGGAGTCAGAGTCCATAGGGAAATCAGGAGAGGTCAGGTTCGGGTCAGAGTCAGAGTCCGATACATATTTTTTCCCGGCGCTTTTTCCCCACCATGTGGAAAAAGCGTGGTCAGTAGACAAGCGAGGGTCGGTATCGGGAGTGGAGGCATGGGACGAGCGAGGGTCAGTGCTGGGGTGGAGGTCATGGACAAGCGAGGGTCGGTGCCGGTGGCAGAGGTCATGGACGAGCGAGGGTCGGTGCAGGGGGCAGAGGTATTGGACGAGCGAGGATCAGTGGCCGTGGAGTCAGAGTCCATAGGGAGATCAGGAGAGGTCAGGTTCGGGTCAGAGTCAGAGTCCGATACATATTTTTCCGGCGCTTTTTCCCCACCATGGGGAAAAAGCAAGCAACGGAGCCTGAACACAATAAACCGAGTGAGAACGAAACCTAACGCAAAGAAAACTAAGCAACGACGACGACGATGGAAAACGAGCGAAAACGTGGAAATCGCACCAATAATCGGCAAAGGCGCGTGAGCGTGTCTGGAGTGTCTGTGGAAAACGCCCGTGAACTTTTACCATGTATAATATTCTGATTAGATATTTCAGGTAGTTTTTACACATTAGCATAAATACTATATCAAAGCAATTCATTTTTCAGATCTCATGACAACATCTCCCTTTGCATTGCTTTTAGCGACATTCCCCAACTTAAAACTGTCCTACATGTTAAGGTAATGTCTGTTTAAAAAATAACTGCTCCTTGAAGGTGCCATCTGTTCAGCGGCACCTCAACTACAAGTACGGAAGTACGCATTCTGCTCACGAGTGTCAGGCTTCGAATAGTGGGCCACATCCGGGAACTTTTGAGAACCGCGGCGGTGCTCTTTCCGTCATAACATTGGTCTCCGAAACCCAAATGTTATGGTTGTCATCTGCTGAAGATGCTCCAATGCATGCCCGGACACAAATATATTATCGAATAGGTTCTTTAAAACCACGGCGCGGACTCTCATCTCTGCTGAAGGTTATCGAATGCGTGTCTGTAGACAAACATGTTCTCGCTTGGGTTATCTAAAACCCCACAATGAACTCTTATCGAAACCCTTCTAGAACAAGGTCTCAAGATGTGTTTTGAGTGCAACTCATCTGTGAGGTTGAAAAGCGGGCCGATTTATACCTCGCAAGAAAATGAGCATTTCTTGAGCAATACTGCGGTGTGTATACACATATATACCGTACAAGTGTAAATGATGTTGGATACAAAACTCATGAATTGTCCTTCAAAATCGTGTAATGAAACAATGCATATGATGCATATTTGTAGACTTATTCTAGTTTAACCCTATTCCTTGCGGGGGCAGATTCTGCCCCTCCCTGGTGTTTTTTTTCGCATGCTACTCCTAAACTACTGGAGTGTCTTGATTTTTTTGACTTTTCTCAAAATTGAATAGCGCATGTTGTGTCAAAATTTTGAGAGAAAAAATCGGCCGAGCAGAGGTGGTGTCAGGCTCCAGTTTTGGGGAGGGTGTACGAATGCGGTTGTGCGGCGCATACTTCCTTCGTAGTTTGCGGTGCAATAAATGCGTCAGAAACATTTTCATTGCAATATGCATCATAAATATCGGGATTGTACATATTTTTAGACAGAGATACACTCAGGTACAAACAAAATGGTGAAAGAGCTCAGGTACAAAAAAAAGATGTTGTACCCTCCCTCAAATTAGGTCCAAGTTCAAATTAGTGAGATGATAAAAAGCGTTACGCGCATGGTGCCCCCACGTTGTTTACATGGATCCAACTATATGCAATATATTACATTTAACAAACTACAGCAAGTAATGTCTACATGTGACGTTCATAACGCCCCAAACAATCACGAACAGCACATATTTGTTCTAAGAAAATCCCCCCATTTTACATTCCCTGAATATGCCTATTATTTTGTATTTTGGTACTTGTCTTCTAATATGTTGAAGAACAGTACATTTCAAGATCGAAAACTTTGTTGCATGAAAATCAGTCAAACCATACGACCACAATGACCAATCAAAAACACCCAAAACTTTCGTATTGTTTGCCCCCTGGTCCCCCATGTTTGAACAAAAATGAAATTTCGATGTTAAAAAAGGAAGATCTATTGATTATGAATCGAATGGTTTTGTCCCATTGAAGTCGACCGAGTGGTTCTCGAAATCTCTGGAGGGGGCAGAATCTGCCCCCCGCACGTTAAAGGGAGTGTGCCTACTCACATTTTTTTTTTTGCAAAAAGTTATCGGGTAGACTCCAGAGGGCTTCCGCTACTAGAAACACTGCAACTATCGATTACACTGCTAGCATATTGTTAGTTATAACAATACAATTCAACAAAACAGCTCGTGCACAATAGCAATTCAACAAAACAGCTCGTACACGCTGACAACAGCAGCCGAACAGAAACTGGACGACCATCATGCTTTTCGATGATGGCCGTTTCGATGATGGCCGATGGCCATTTTTTTAAAGAAGATATCAATTTAGAGATACGAAACTTGCACATAATAAAGTTCACAGTGGCAAGAACGTGCTGTGCAAAAATTTCCTTTCTATCTTGCATGATGTGACCGTAATTGTATTGTTTATGTGCGCCGTTTTACATAACATCACCATAGTGACGATCGTTTTATAGATATCGAAACAAAAAAAATCAAAAAAACAATATAAGTGAAAATTCAACTAAAGGGTCTCCAGATGTGAATTTCATCATATACAACAATCAAACCAATAGCTACTTACCGTATGCAAAATATTTTTGAGATTCTAAAACAGTAGGCACACTCCCTTTAACGTAATTCTAGCCGCCCGCGAGGAATAGAGTTAAAATGTGGTAAACAATATTTCTACCCGGTACTATAATAATTGCATCATTTTGACATTCAATCCTGTCGGATCCAAGACCACTTGAGATCATACATCCACTTTCATTGTTTGCCACAGGATACTTTTGGATCCGAGATCCATTGCTAGGCTTGAAGTTTCATCCAGGGATCCACTGAAATCCAATAACCTGTTTGTATTAGTCTTCAATGCTTTGTTGGTATCCTGGATGATTTTAGATCATCGAATTTTGTAGAGATATTGGATCTTGCATCCATTTCTGGGATCCATGCACACAGTACATGCCTGATGACCAGATCACCTGGATAGTCAGTAGTCTGGGTAGTGTGCGAGTTTAGTTTTTGGTATGGTTTCGGCTCTGTTTAGCTAGACCTGGACGGATCTGACCACCACTACTGCATTTTCGGCTGAATAACCCGGGCATAGCGCAGGCTTGTAAATCAGACAAAGTAACTAATGGCATAAATTATGACATTAAAATGCCACTAGTATTATCATAATGCTGTAACAATGAGGTCAAAAGGCAATGCCTTGCTAATGAATGTATTCTCATTAGTGTTGATACAATGGTGTCATTTTCTTTGACAGGGGCATGTTACCTAACTTAAAAACTGTTTCTCCCATAAATTCCGTAAGACAACGTTGACTTCCTCTGGCATTACACGAGCACGAACGAATATATATAGATCAGTAGTTTTTAATGGTAACGGTATGGTCACTCCTTTTGACGACCAGAACGACTCGTAACCCAATCCCTCGTTGCGCAAACCACAGTTATCGGCTTCAAGCTATGCGGTACAGCATAACTTCAGGCGTTTACTACTAGTGCTATCTAGGGACGGAAATATAAGTAGACATGTCTGCCTAGTGGCTAGTAAAGCATTGGTTCCAGCGTTTAACACCACGTGAATTGTAACATACACACACACACACACACACACACACACACACACACACACACACACACACACACACACACACACACACACACACACACACACACACACACACACACACACACACACACACACACACACACACACACACACACACACACACACACACACACACACACACACACACACACACACACACACACACACACACACACACACACACACACACACACACACACACACACACACACACACACACACACACACACACACACACACACACACACACACACACACACACACACACACACACACACACACACACACACACACACACACACACACACACACACACACACACACACACACACACACACACACACACACACACACACACACACACACACACACACACACACACACACACACACACACACACACACACACACACACACACACACACACACACACACACACACACACACACACACACACACACACACACACACACACACACACACACACACACACACACACACACACACACACACACACACACACACACACACACACACACACACACACACACACACACACACACACACACACACACACACAGGCGTTTACGGCGGTATATGTGATTTTCGAGGTTAAACTTGTGGTAGTTCTTGTAGTGTATTTAATGTTGTGCCAGAGGCCGGAAGATTGAAGAAAATATTGTGATATTCGATACATAATTGAAGATTTTGTTTGGGCATCCTTGTGATTTTATTAGTTTTCGCTGGCTGATTTTTAACAAAAACTCCAGTATATTTTCGTTCTTAAAAAACGTGCCGAATTTATGCGTAGAGCAGGCCGCCTGCAAAATTAAGGATGGCCGATTGTAATCTCGTTATAAGAATGTCAGATTTAAAACAAATGATTTCATCTGCAGTCGAAGATCGCGTCGCCGTTGAAGTGCACAAAATAGGAAACTTGCTGGCGTCAGATATGAACGCAATGATTCGCAATGTAAATGATGAAATCGAACGGCTGGGCAAGCGTTTGAAGAATTTGGAAGAGCTGCTTATGGATCGAAAACTGACGCAAACCGGACACCAGAAACCGATGAAAACCCATCCGGAGCAAGTTGGCGAAGAAAGTAAAAGGCAAGTCTTAGTAGACAGGAAGACAAGAGAAGAAAATTACAACAATAAGCAAGACAGTGAAACCCGTACCGGAAAAAAAAACCTACAAGTGACAATATGAGAGAGGATAGTGACTGGAAAACGGGCGCGTAAACGAAAAGCTTATGCTGTCGGAGCTGTGCTGATTGGTGGGGAAAACGTCAGGCGCATCAGCACAGCAGCAAAGGAAGAATTTATTTTCGAAGACAATGTCGTCTTCGTATCAGCGCAGGAAGCCACCAGAGCGGATGTCCATCATCGACTGCCTTCGGCTATAAAGAAAACCAACGCCGACGCAGTGGACGTTGTGATCCACCTAGAAGGTGATGACATCATTGGCTCTGATGTTGACAATGTGCTGGAAGGTTTCGCACATACAATAAACGCGGCAAAAGAGCGGCACAACACACGTGACGTGGTCGTGTGCTCTGTGATAGAAAGGCGCTACGCAGGCCGCAGCGCAGCTGAAAAAGCACGTCTAGTGAATGACCAACTAGGAGATCTATGTGCAACATACGGAGCCAGGTACCTCGACCTGCGAAGCCGCTTGAGAGAGTGTATGCATCAGGGTATCAACAGGACCGGTCGTCTGTATACATGGGAAGGGGCAAGGAACATTTCCCAGATGATTATCAGTGAAGTAAATGTTTTTTTAGATTAGCCAATGAAGAGACCAACGTACAGGAGAGAGACCATACAAAGCCTGCAAATGTAAATCTGCAAGGAAGAACCAGAGGGCATGATCGCCCAGCCGCTGTTCTGCCGGGCACCGGGTCAGTCGTCCCGGGCGGTCAGTCAGCCGGCTCCTGCGGCCAGCACCGAGCGAGGCGCGGCGGGCGCGCCCCCGTGGACCGGCGCCGAGGGAGTAGCGGCGTTCGGCGCCAAGACGATCGCTCACCGGTGGCTGTATCTGGCTCTGGATTCTTCATCGGACAACTAAACATTCCGTCACTCAAACCGAAGCTGCTTGAGCTGGCTGACGTCTTGCATCAAAATCAAGTCGACCTACTGGGACTGTGTGAGACCTGGCTGCGACCGACCACTCCAAACCGCCTCCTCGTCCTGCCGGGTTACCATCTCTACCGCGCCGACCGCCCAGACAACAGTGGGTATGGTGGGGTGGCACTGGTGGCCAGGGACGGCCTGAGTGTGTCGCCACTAAACGTGTCCACAGAGACGGTTCCGAACAGCAAATTGGAGACGCTGTGGACTTTAGTTAAACCCGAAACCAAACGGCAGCTTATCGCGGACATTGTGTACCGCCCGGCCCATACGAAACGTAGCGGATTTAGAGGCGGACTTTCTAGATCTTGAGAACCAGTATCAGCATTTACTTATTGAGCACCCGTCGACCAAATTTGTAATATGTGGTGACTTGAACTGTGACTAGTTAAAACCCAACAGTGATCGTGCGAGAAGTATGCTTCGCAACTTTTTAGCAGACTACTCCCTAGTTCAATGTGTCACTGATCCGACATATTCCACGGGCTCGCTCCTGGATGTCCTTGTGTCGAATTGCAGTCAAATGGTTCAGCGCTGTTTTACTAGTTTCTGTCATTTTAGTCCGCATAAAATTGTTTTCGCGCACATCAGTATCCCTCGCTTTCGTCCCCCGCGCCGCATCATTCGATCTCGCTGTCTTCGCCGCATTGACCAGGACGTTTTTAACCATGATCTCGTCCACGCCGGCTGGGGAGGAGTTGTTGCTGCGCCGACTGTCACTGTTAAGTGGGAACGGTTTCTTGAGATATTTCTCCCTATCATTGACAAGCACGCCCCCGTCCGGACTGTGCGCATCCGCAATGCACGGGCACCGCCGGTGAGTGATGACACCAAACTGTTCATGTCTCGCCGCCGCGCAGCGCTCGCCGTCGGCGGCCACGGCTCAGCCGATTACAAAACTCTAAACCGTGCTGTGCGATCAGCTATTAGGCGCGACACGTGTCTTGATATGCAGAGGCGGATCCGTGAGGAAGGACGGAACTCTATCTGGCGTGCTATCAGGTCGGCTGTAGGTGGTAAGAAGGTGGACCGAAAGCTACCCGATGTGACACCCGATCGACTGAATGAGTATTTCGTTAGTGTGGGCCACGCGTGGACTCTGAGGTGAGGAACACGGGGGAGACTCCTGACCTTCCCTGCCGCCTGCCGCGTGTTGGTGCATGTGCTTTTGAACTGGCGCCCCTGACGCTGTCCGAGCTGCGAGATGTGGTATTCGATATGAACAGGGCAGCTGCCTGCGGCGAGGACGGTGTCAGCATCCTCGTGATTCGTGCATCTTTCGATGCAATTGGCATGGTGTTCCTCCATTTGGTTAATTCCAGCATTTCCCTCCCTGATGTCCCCTCTTCCTGGAAACACTCCCTCGTCTTTCCAATCCATAAATCTGGAGATTCATCCGACCCATCCAACTACCGGCCAATTTCCATAGTACCTGTGATTGCCAAAATTGTAGAACGGGCCGTTCACCAACAAGTTTATTATTACCTGTCCCAGAATCATCTCCTTTCTCCCACTCAGCACGGTTTTCGTCCTCGTCATTCGACGGAAACCGCGCTCATATCCATTTCCGACCATATCCTCTCTGCCAATGACCGGGGAGAAATGTCTCTTCTCTGCCTGCTGGACTTGAGCAAATGTTTCGATGTGATAGACCATTCCAAACTTTTGACGAAATTACAGCTACATGGAATTGATACGTCCTGGTTTTCGGCTTACCTTCGAGATCACACCCAAAGTGTCAGCTTCACTGACAATTTGGGAAATATAAAAAAATCTGCACCGCTTCCCAACAGCATCGGCGTCTTTCAAGGCTCTGCTCTGGGCCCGCTACTTTACTGC
>JAXIVJ010012611.1:37500-39808 GCA_036785665.1 Chirona hameri
AATGCAGTGCTGGCGAAAGAATGTTGTACTGGTTCTAGCCCGGTCAGAGGCTATACCATCAGCCAATCAGCTTGCAGCTGGTGCTAGCAAGCGAACCGCCGGCCGCCGGTTGGCACATCTCCCAATGCGAGTCTATCCTTACGCGACTACTTTCGAATCTGATTGGCTGAACCATTTTTTACATTCGCGTGACGTCAGGACTCTGACTCAGACAGTATGCATATAGTTTTGATAAACAATTCAAATTTACAACCTTATGTCCTGAATCGGCGCGATATAAGGCCATTTTTGACAATATAAAAACAAATTGTATTACAAAATATAATCAAATCGTGTTTGGTAAAAAATTTCCAAGGTGAACTATTTCCTTTAAAGGGATTATACGGGTTTCCGTCCTGAAAGTAAATGCACTCTTTTGCAGTTGTATGAGCTTTAAACACGTTTAAGACATATAATAGGGACCTCAATGCTCATTTAGTCCATTATTTCAGAAATTATCAGCGTTAAAACTTGGGCGTTTTTCGAGACTAGTATCAGATAACGAGTACTTGATCGGCACTACTGTCCACCACTTTTATCTTAAGATCAATTTTAGAGTTTTTAATTATCTGCAAGTCCTACACTGGATCACAAAATTATTATGCAATTCAAAACTGACGGGACTTTGTATTACTACACACTGTTCGTTGAGGTTTTGTGTTTTTGTGGTTTTCTTTTCTCTGGCCTTTAGCGTTGAGAATTTGGTGGTGGCGTATTATTTTTTTTGGCATGAAAAACTCATGAAAAATATAGAATTTTATGGGAAAACTAGGTAACTGCTGCTGTCGTTGGAACAAAACAAGTTTATTTTCTTTCAAATATTGGCTTATTTTACCGGAAATATGCCATACGTGAGCTGTTTTTATTAGCATAAAAGAGATGACTGGCTCTGCCTCAGGCCGGTCCTGCAGAAAATACGCGGTGGCATCACTGCGCACTTTGGAATGTCCTTACGTGCAGAAGAGTCATTTCCAGAAAAATGTGGCTACCGTGGGCATTCTACCACCTTTATAAGTACGTTTTACTATGTAACTCAATATTCTGGGAAAAACCCGTATAATCCCTTTAAAGGGAACTCATTTTTTCACCACAACCCATTTTTCGATCTGCTCTACAAATCTGCTATCTTAGTTCAAAACCTCATGTTAAAGGTGAACTATTCCCTTTAATAGCCATATTAAATATATGTTTGAAATATATTG
The DNA here is from genome assembly GCA_036785665.1 of Chirona hameri. Lineage (NCBI taxonomy): Eukaryota > Metazoa > Arthropoda > Thecostraca > Balanomorpha > Balanidae > Chirona > Chirona hameri. The sequence continues at coordinate 38,742 of JAXIVJ010012611.1, forward strand.
GATATGGCTATTCGAGTCATTTATGTCATTTGTACACAAGGTATAATGATTGGATTTTTTATGCAGAGTAGAATCAATGGATTTCGGATTCGGAATAAATTTTTTTAGGCGCCCTGGAATCGGATTCGGAATAAAACAAATTTAGGCGCCCTGGAATCGGATTCGGAATCGATTTCTCTAGTAAAATATCATTTGGAATCAGAATGGGAATCAGATCCAGCTGGCTTGGTTAATCGAATCGATTCCGCTGAAGCGGAATCAAGCACAAGTCTGCTTCTGAAAACCATGGCTACTGTCGGGCCGGTCATACGTATATTTTCCCTCCTAGTTGACTGAAGATCTCGCTCCGCTCGGTAATCAAACTGTTTATGCCGGGTCCTGAGTGACCCTGACCTCGAAAATATATCCATTCAAAAGCTTCGGGACTAAATATATAAAACAAAGTATGCAAGCAATTGCGTTCAAGCTCTGCCCAAATGCGTTCCAAGTTTGCAAACCGAGGTAGTTTTCGGATAACTACTTCATCCATTACTCCATATCATCCGTCCTCGGCCAGCCGTCCACAAACGACTACCCCGCATAACGAGCCAGCGGCAATCACGGTTCCGGAGCGATCCGTCCTCCTGGTACAGTTACGGGCACCCCGGGTCGGTCAGCATGCAGAACAGTGAGATGCGCTGAGCCTATAAAGAAGCTAGAAAACCGCCAGTGATGTTGCCTTGTATCGCACCGCCGACCTCCTAAATATCTATCAAACCCTGACCCTGACCCAATGACCACTGAGCCAGTGTCTCTCGAAAGCAAATTCAAAAAGCCAGTCCAGTGGCAGCCGGGTGGCGCATATAATTTCTGATATTCACGGCATACTACAAATAATTACAATTGCACTATATTGCGATCATGGATCGACAGAAAATTTGCATAAGATAGTACGACCCTACATCCCACTAACCTGCCAAATTCGCGGTTTTGACTGTAAGGTGCGCAGAGTTATTAAGCAGTCGAGTAACATCCGAAAGGTCAGACGGAGGTGGCTGCCACTTCTTATAATTAGTATGAAATAGCTC
>JAXIVJ010012612.1:0-5000 GCA_036785665.1 Chirona hameri
GATACAACATGGTTATGTTGGAATGTCAATGGACTGTCCAGGATGACATTTTGATGCATTGTTTGTCCCTGAGATAGAGCTCCTGAGATAAATGTAATGAGATGGATACCGAGCGGGCGGCGAAGCGCGCGTGAGGTTTCTCGTCAACTTACTAGACAAATTTAACATTTGGGCCGCGATCCGACCCGGGCCCGACCCGCATACAGTCGTTTTACGGACTAATAACTTTGCAACTCAACTGCTCTGATTGAGATTCGGGTTTTCACCATTGGATAGGCCATCAATCAATTTTGATTTTGTTATGGTAGTTTTTTCTGATCTGGGGTGGGTACCACAGCGCATGCACCGCAGACGTCGAAATGAACCAAAAATCATTTTGATCAAAAATGGCTTGATATTATCTAGTATCGTTTTTTTTTTTATACGCCTGAAAGTCATGCAGCACTCAGGACGTGCTCCCTTTTGGCGGATTCGAGAAGAAGGAGATCATGAACAATTTAATGCAACTTAATTTTTATGTTGGCATGCTATGGAGGCCAGGCAATTTTTATGAGGGGGAGATCAAAAGGGTTAAAAGGACTATGTGTTACTACCACGTGTGCTCCCGTACCGTTTCATACATTTCAAACCTGTTTTAGCTTTACCCAGTGCGCGCCCGCTGCTGGTCATCGCCCCCAAAAAGGCTTTTTACTGGTGATATAAGCGAAATGTAAAGTTGGTAACTTCTTATGTGGTCAGTGCTAATAACCCGTGGAGTTACTTGGGGGTATATTTCATACGCGAGCTTGGACTATGGTGGGGGGGAGGGGCTATTTCCCCCCCCCCCCCCCCCCCCCCCCCCCCTCGGATCTCCAGAACTACATGAACCGATTGTAAAAAAACGGCAAAAAACGGCCCTGGGAAATTTATCGAAGGGAAACATGATATTGTTGACGTCGGTGGTCACTGATGACGTCACAGGTCCGGTCAAGTACAAAATGTTTGACCGTGACCAAAAGGACTCGATGGATGAATTGTCGCGCAAAAATAGGCTATTAACGCATAAGCAGTCGATAATCGGGTATGATTCGTGTATCAGACACTTCTAAGTACCAATCTAAGCTGTGTATGACACTTGGGTCAGGTCAAGGGATATCCAGAGGGCACGAGGTCAAACTAGCATGATTACGAGTCATTAGGCGTTGAACACATGTTTATGGGTTTGTTTTTTCGTCTGGGACGCGGAAAATGGCCTTAAGCACATTGCTTGTTTCATATAAATAGAAGAAAAAAGCAAAAACGGAATGCATTTTTTATGCATAGTAATGCTGTGAGAGGTATTTTGCTATTTGTTTTATTGAAAAATCACCAACCGCACAAAACCCGGTTACAGGCGAAGTCAGAGATAAAACTATGACTTTCATTGAAAATACACACGCATGCAAGACGGACAGACAAGACACCTACGCATTACACGCACGCACAGCAACGCACGCACGCGCACACGCACACGCACACGCACACAGGGACACACACAAGTAACACACACATACACATAACCGTTCGATGAGCCTCGCGGTCGTATTTAGAGAGCCTGGCTGCGAGCTCAAAAGAGACTCAAAGGCACCTGCCGAGATACTATGTGACCGCACAGCGGATTTGTAAGTCGGATAGGTGGCGAGCAAAATAAATCTAGGGATACGCAAGGCGTTAAGATCTCAGTTACACATGGAGATAATCGGCAAAAAGATCCGTTTTCACAGCAGCGACACGTGCAAACGGTAATATAGCAGAGCACAGGGCGACCTGGCTCCGTCTGGCTCGGAGCTGACAGGTTGAAAGCATGACAGGAGCTGGGGACTGTCAAGGTCGGCCGTGAAAAACGTTGTAGTAATGACATAAGATCGTGCTGCATGAAACGAGATTTTATGGAGGAAACCTTGAAATGCTGCAGTAATGATCGTAAGCTAGTTAATGGAGCTGTGGTCAGATACACTCGCGAGCCAAATCAAAAAGAATGCTGAATGCGTTCAGCGTTTAGATGGAGTCACTGCCGGCTTCCCGACCAGACCCACAGCTCCCGTATTCGACATGGAGCGGACATGAGCGTTGAAAGTACACAACATAGACCTTGTGATCGAGCTTTACATGCGACGTGGACGAGGCAGCTGCATGCTGCGGATAAAGCGTCCAAGCATACGTTTGGCCCTTTGCGACTGTGGCGTCCTCATGAGAAGCGAAGTTCAACTTGAGTCTAAGATGACTCCCAAGTCGCGCACCTGATGCATGACGCTCTAGTGTATGACACCATCCATTGTGTAGGCCGCTAAGGCAGGCGAGGTGCGCAAGGTGAACGATATACGTGGCACTTGGCCGGGTTCAAACTTAGCCCCACAACACGTGACCAATGTACAAGAGAGTCGATGTCAGACTGAAGATTGCGAGCATCGTCCTCACAGCGGACCGTCGTATACAGGCTTACGGCCATCAGCATACATTGTGCATCCACATTTTCTGTGGGACGTGTATATCGGCGGTTAAAACAGATAAATAACAGGTGGCCGCAGATACTACCTTCTAGGGACGCCCGATAACACTGAGTCCCGGTTGAGGTGTTTCCCCGTTTACTACCAAGTCGAAAAAAGGTGGTCGATTTTTGTCACTTAAAGGGTCAATAAGTCAGTCAGTTTTGAAGATATCGACTTCAATTTAGTACACATATTCACAGAACACGCCTCGATCACAATATAAATCCGTTTTTGGATAATTCTGATTTTTTTAAAACAAAATATATAAAACAAACAAAATGTATTTGGGATTCTCAAATTTTGATAAAAAAACTCAAAATCCGAGATAGCAGTTTGATAGCCCGGTCTTTTTAAGTAACTTGATTTAAGACAATCAATTTATCTAAATATTGTACCTTCCAAACAGTGTTTTCCGCAAACCCAATAATTTTGCAACCAAAACCGAAGAACAATGACGTCACTCTGACGTCATTCCCGGTTGACCTATCCACAACCTTCATCTTTATTCCTTTGGCACACAGGTGTCGAATTGATGTGGGAGAAGGTAAAGCAATGATTGAGTGACGATAATAGTGTTGGTTTAGGAGTTATTACAAATAACGGGAGGGGGTAAACAAAAGCCCCCCCAGTAAGTCGCGGGTTAACACGTAAGGTCATTGCGGTACACGGTCAACTGAACCAATGACAACTGAACCAGGGACAACCTGAACCAGTAAAACTGAACCTGGGACAACTGAAACCAGTGACAACAGAACCAGGGACAACTGAACCAGTAAAACTGAACCAAGGGACAACTGAAACCAGGACAACAGAACAGGGACAACTGAACAGTGACAACTGAACCAGTGACCACTGAAACCAGAGACACTACTAGACTACCAGGGACAACTGAACCAGGGCCAACTGAACAAGGGGGGCAAACTGAACCAGTTAGTCTTTCCACGGCATAATCTGGTATTCAGCGGTAATTCATTGGGACGGAAATAATACATAAGTTAGCATGTGCTAGGAATTCATGGACACTACGCAGTGGGTCGACCACCACTGGGGTCACTGGGATCAGTCCCACACGTACATTTTCAGATTTTACATTTCGCTTATGGGCGGTGCATGGGAAAGAATCGACTACAAAGTGCTTCCGTCCCCACCCTTCACTTTCGGAAGGTGGATACGGCTATGGCACTACGCTCGACTTCGATGAATCCCTGGCCGTAAGAGAACATGCGAGCTGTAACTGGCGGCTGACTACCGTTCACTCACAAAACTGCAACACCTGCGCAGGGTGTCCAACACACCCGAGTCCGTGTGATGCCCACACAACCTAAAATACTCCGCCTGAAGGTGTTTTGTTTGCACTCAGGAGGTGTACCGGAACAACCGTGATCGCCGCTGCATGGGGTGTATAGGTTTTAACGGGAACACCCTTGATAACCGCTGCATGGGGTGTCGGAGGTCTCGCAATTGTCATGCGTGGGGTGTCGATTGGCGCCTCAAGGCCAGGCGTATTGCGGCGGAGTTCGTTTCATTGGGATGCGGAGTAACGTCACCGCTGCATGGGGTGTCGAGGTGTCGCAATGACTCATGCGGGGGGTGTCGAGTGGACGCTCAGCGGGCGAATTGCGGGAGTTAGTGGTAGTGTTACCAACTGGTAGAGGTGTGACGGTCGCCCGCTGCATGGGGTGTCGTGGTCGCAGACGCATGGCGGGCGGCGGCGGCCGCCGGGCGCGGCTCAGAGACGTGTCGCAACTCGCAAGGACTCATGCAATCTGGAGCACTCTGACCTGACTCTGACCCACTCGCGCCAACTGCTCAATCGGAGCAACTAATAAATTAGTAGCATTTCAGTGCCAAACCATTGTATTAACAAAACCGTTTAATTATTGTAAACAGATCCATGTATAACACCAGCATCACAAAGCCGCATCATCAAGCATACTCATAAATATATAGTTACTATGGATCAACAGTCAGCTACGTATATTCATATATTAATAGAAGCTTGTTCGGTGCAGCTCCGACCGGATAAACAATACAATTGGTTGTGCGGGATGGCATGAAACATATAGAACGCTATCATACTAATGTTTATTGATCACAACATCACAACTAAGTACATTCTAAAATCAAAAGAACGCACGAAAGAACGCACTCACAACTCACAATTAGGTTGACTTATAACTCCGATCCACGACAGCATCGATTGACAGCCTTTCGCAACTCAACGGCAACTTGAACACTGACAACGTGTCGACGCACGCACACTGCACCACAACCCGCCGGCCCCCAGGTCACAGCTCAACTGACCCGGCGCTGCGGCGCGGCCCGGCCGGCGGTGATGTGCGCGCGCAGCCTTAACGCTGCGCCGTCGTCTGCGTGGCGTCTGCGTCCACGGACTCCCCATGCAGCGGCGACCGTCACCACCCTTCTTCCAGTGGTGAACGAAGCTGCTATACGCCGGCTGAGGCGTCAATCGGCACCCCTGCATGAGTATTG
>JAXIVJ010012612.1:10000-39808 GCA_036785665.1 Chirona hameri
ATCAGTCTGTAGCAGTCTTGTCAAGGCCTGCCTGTACATGGTTTCCTTTTTATTATTATCATGTGAAGCATGCTAATAATGTACTCAAGAATCAGCTATACCTATGTATCCTTCCCTGTCATACCTGGTTCTTTTACCAAAATGGCCCTTACACAGTTTACATTAAATGTGTACCCATCACAGCTGAGCTTATACAATACATGCAGTAAAGCACCAGAGCTTTAGTGTGTTGATATCATCAATAATGAGATAGCATGAAATGTCTGCTAGAAGGAGCCCTAACCCAACAACAATAACTGCTAGAAAGATGTGACAAAATATTATATCCTTACATGTATCCTTACATGGATGTAAGATAGGTACATGTTAGTGTGGATGTTTTTTAATCTTATTTCTTGCATGCAAATTTGCACTTTAAATTTGGGTAATTTGTCCAACTGATTATCAATGTTTCCCGATATATGATATTCCTGATATTTCTGACTACCTTACATATCCATTTTAGGTACAACCAAAAGCTGCATGAAGAGAAGCAGGGGAGCGAAGCGCCCACAAGTGAAGCATCCTAGCATTGGGAAATTTGGGTGGAAAATGACACCCTATGGATACTATCTTTCCACTCTTTTTCCTGAGTTTTACTGTGAATTTTCCACTCCTTATTTTACAATGCATTAAATAATTGGAAACTTGATACTGATTTATGGATGTAATTATAGGGACAGCTTGTGGATGGAAAGACTGGTCAGCATTGGCATAGATAATAACTAATTTTGGTGAGCAGGTAATTGGGTGATAAAGCCTGGTACATATGCTTTTTGGTTTAATTTTCCACTCTTTATACTTGTTTTTAGTCAGAATTTTCCACTCTGCACCCCAGCTCCAAAGAAATTCTAGGAGCCTGCTGAGTGAGTATGTAGCATATTTATTCGTTGCTCTTTATCTCTTCTTGTAGTTAGAAACTTTAGTTACTCATCTATTATGTTTCATTATGATTTCTATTGTCAAAGATTTACCATTTCGCTTCATCAACGAGCTTAGCATGTCAGCTCGTAATTGTTACTATGACTGATGTGTGCAATGTTTTTGTTTTGTTTTTCTGCCAGCATTTGTTGTTCATGATCACACAGTGATTTTGAGCCTAGCCCAGGATGCAGGAGCCTGGAGCAGTATCATTATATGTGCTCATGGACAAGATGTGTTGCCATCACAATTCACAAAGTATGTGAAGCTTGCAATGCTGCCACACAAATGGGAAAAAAACACATGCAACATGTTATTCAATGGAATGCAGGCACGTAGCCAGGATTTCGTCCAGGGAGGGGCGGCGCCTCGAAAGGGCCCCTTCCCGAGCGTTGAAAGGGCCCCTTTCCAAGCGTTGAAAGCCCCCCCCCCCCCAAAAAAAAAACGCATGAAAAGGCACGTTACAAGGCTGGAAAATGCAGTATGGCAGGTATGGCATGAGAGATGAGAGAGAGAGAGAGAGATGATGTATTCAAAACCTCCACAAAGTGGATTTTATGGTATCCACGTCAATATACATACAAACACGCTGGGTCCTACACTGAACACAAACACTAAAATGCTCGACCGTAATCCAACATTGATTAAAGGACTAAGGTGTTGTCTCGATCGACCCGACGCAAAAATGACAAACGACATGATACAACCATACAGCTACGCATCGCACGTCTGGCTATTAATAGGCAACCACCGGCCCCACGCAGCTACCTACACAATCACATGCCTCAGATCAGCGTGCTGTTCCAGGTCCTGGTCGCTCTACAGAGAAAACTGCGTCTCGCGACCTCAGTCCGTACTCGTGGCAGCTGCAGCTGGCAACTCTCGGTCGCTCGAGTACTGCGACTGGACTGTGCAGAGCGAGAGACGAGTTGCATCCGCAGAATCTCCGACGCATCTGACACTGTCTGTCAGGCGGCGCACTATCGAGAGATCATATTCATTCAGCATGTCGTCGATTCGTCCCCATCCCAACTCTAGAAGCACTGGGGTCACGTGTTCTCGTCGGCCCAAGCCAGTCACAATCCGAGCACTGAAGTTGATGGCTTTCTGGACACGCTTCTTTTGCTCCCCCGTACATTGGTATGGCCCATGCCCCAAACGTTGGCATGGGCCATACCAACGTTTAGGAGCTGGTTTTAGCAAACTGCCACATCAACTTTGGAACCAGCGACACGAATTTGGAACCAGCTATACCAACTTGGAATCTTTTTTTTAAGCTCAAGACTTGGAACTCTTAAACAAACTGCGCCGCGGAGCGGCGCGAAAATTTTCAGTTTTATGCTCTGGGTTGCTTTCTCATAAATGCGTCGCATTGCGTATGGTGCGGACCTCTAAAATTGCTATATTGTGCGTTTAAAAGTTGGGGGCAAAAGTGCAAAAGTGAACTATTTTGCCCAGTAACATAGGAAAGTAACAACATAACACATAAATGCGCAGAGAAACTGACCGATTTTTGTCCTAACCCGCATATAATTGAATTTGTATTTAAATTGCGCCGCGGAGCGGCGCGAAAAAATTTGAGTGTTATTCCCCGTACAACTGTATTATTACTGTTGAAGGGCCCAAGGTCCCTTCAGATCGTCTAGGGGCCCCTCTGACCTTTATTACGCCCTTCCGACCTGTTCAGGGACTCATCTGGGATCCGCGAAGCGAAAAGACTTGATGTGGAGTGGGTGATATATATAATACAAAGAGGGCTTACTCTACAGGAAAACATACAATCAGATCTTTCCGGTATATTGTAGCACCCTGACGAAGGGTGTAACAATATACCCGAAAGCTCCGCTTTTAATATTTGTATTGTTAGTAAGTCCTCTTTGTATTTAATCTTCATCTGGGATCTCTACGTCCTTTGACCCTTCCGGTCTCACCAGAGACTCCTCTGACCTTCCAAGACGCCCCTCTTGTGTGTCAAGGGGCCCATTCGGCCTGTTCAGAGGTCCTTCCGATCTGGCCAGGGACTGCGCTGGCTGCTTTGTCGCCCTGCCGACATGCTCAGGGGCAAGGGCGGCGGATTGCGGGGCGCAGGATACCCAAAATCCCCCCTCAAATGAAAATCCTGTGGAGGGGAAAGGTCATGTTGCCCCCCGATTGAGCAGGCTAAAATCTGAGGGGGGGGACAAAACTACCCTTTGCCCCCCCCAGGATTTTCGACTGGGGGAATTTTGGGTACCCTGCCCCCGCAATCCACCGCCCCTGTTCAGGGGCCCCTCCGACCTGCCCAGGGGCCCCTCCATCTGGCTAGGAACTCATCCGGCATGTTCAAGGGACCTTCCGACCGGCCCAGGGACTCTTTCGGTCTAGCCAGGGGCCCCTCTGACTTGCCCAGGAGCCCCTCCGATCGGCCCAGCGACTCTTCTGGTCGGCCTGCGCTGGCTGCTTTGTCGCCCTGCCGACATGTTCAAGGGGCCCTCCGACCTGCCCTGGAGCCCCTCCGTGCTGGCCAAGGGCCACTTCGGCATGTTCAGGGGCCCTTCTCACCCGCCCAGGGGTCCTTTCGGTCTGGTCAGGGGCCCCTCCGATCTGCGCAGGGGCCCTTTTAACTTTCCAGGGGTCCTCTGGTCTCTCCAGGTGCTCTTTAACCTTCTAAGGGGCCCTTCCGACCTAGCAAGAGACTGCGCTGGCTGATTTGTCGCCTTGCGACATGCTCCGAGGGCCCTCCGACCTGCCCTGGGGCCCCTCCGTGCTGGCTAGGGGCTCATTCGGCATGTTCAGGGGCCCTTTTACCCACCTAGGGGCCCTTTCGGTCTGGTTAGGGCCCCTCTGACCTGCACAGGGGCCCTCTTAACTTCCCAGGGGCCCTCCAACCTGCTCAGGGGCCCTTATGACCTGACAAAGGACTGTGCTGGCCGCTTTGTCGCCCTGTCGACATGCTCAGGGGCCTCTCAACCTGCCCAGGGGCCCCTCTGTGCTGGCTAGGGGCCCATTCGACGTGTTCAGGGGGCCCATTCGACGTGCTCAGGGGGCCCTCTGACCCGCTCAGGGGCCCTTTCGGTCTGGCCAAGGGCCCCCCTGATATGCACAGGGCTCTTTTGAACGTCCAAGGGGCCCTCTGGTCTTTCAGAGAGGGCCCTGGTGGCCCTAAAGGGCCTCTGAAGTCCTCTAAACTCTCTAAAGACCACGCTTAGTGTAGTAAAGAGCCTATGATACCGCGCTTCGCGCGGTCTCGTCGGCCCTTTTCGGCGCGCTGCGCGCGCCGAAAAGGGCCCTCGCGCGCCAAAAAGGGCCCTCCTGGCCTCCAGGGAGGGGCGGCCGCCCCCGCCGCCCTCCCCTTGGCTACGTGCCTGATGGAATGTATGTGTTTCTTCATTTGCAAGCAAGAATGGTCTTCAATCCAGTAAAACGTTGTCATGCATGGTTGTCATATGCACTATCAATACTTCCATATAATATTTTGGCCCTTTAGGTTCAAGCTTTATTGGTTTAGTAATAATATAAAATGCTGTAAGATGTATTTTTTTAATGAATAAATTGACTACACTTCAGCAATCCTATAGACTGCCATTTGAACATTGTATCAACATGCTTGTCTGCAGCCCTTCACGGGAAGATGGAATAAGTATTTATGCATGTTTTATGTTTGTGTCATCAGGACCTTGTATCACAGCTAGAGGCCACGCAGCGCACCTCCACAGTCCTCAAGGACATATTGGTGCGGTACCCGGCCCTCGCGTGGGAGGTGGAGGCCAGCTTGGCCGGTACCACCGCAGGCACGGATCCCCCACCTCCACCTCCAATCATGGCCATCCGACGCAAGTGGCTCGACCCCAGGGGCCAGTACCGGGGGTTCGGAGAACTTCAAGACGGCGTGCTGTAGGGTGTCCTAGTCTGGCATTTAGCATTTATTTAACATTTAGCATAGATATATAGATAGAGCATCCAGTCAGTGTGAGCTGAACCCCGGACGGATGTAGCACCGTGTCAAGTGTAGCTGACTTAGACGGTAATGTATCAGACATGATCATTGTATTCGCAATCAATGACAATTAAATGAAAGTTCATAAAAACAGAAGTTTCGACAAACAGAGCGTCTTCGTCAGTGCTAATTATACATTTTAAATTATAAAGATATTTAAGTCAAGCAATCACAATCGGCACCAGGTTTGCATGAAGCAGATTGTGATTGCTTGACTTAAATATCTTTAGAATTTAAATATTTATAAATGTTTGTCGAAACGTCTGTTTTTTTTCGGAACTCGCATTGCATTCTCATTGATTGCAAACGTCTGTTTTTTTCGGAATTCGCATTGCATTCTCATTGATTGCAAATACAACTTAGACGTTAATGTGATGCTTGATGACAGCGCAGACGAATCAGTGTAGGTTTCCTGTGGCGGTAGGCAGTCGAGCCTGCCCCCTTCCTCCCTCCCTCTCCCTCCCCCTCCCCCTCCCTCCCCCTCCCCCCCCCCCCCCCCCCGCTACTCGCCGTGAAGTTTGCGTAATTTGGTTGTGTTCATGTGCTGTGTGCCTGGCCAGGCACATAGCCAAGGGGAGGGCGGCGGGGGCGGGCGCCCCCCCTGGAGGCCCCTTTTCGGCGCGCGCAGCGCGCCGAAACGGGCCGACGAGACCGCGCGAAGCGCGGTATCATAGGCTCTTTACTACACGAAGCGTGGTCTTTAGATAGTTTAGAGGACTTCAGAGGCCCTTTAGGGCCACCAGGGCCCTCTCTGAAAGACCAGAGGGCCCCTTGGACGTTCAAGAGAGCCCTGTGCATGTCAGAGGGGCCCCTGGCCAGACCGAAAGGGCCACTGAGCGGGTCAGAGGCCCCCCTGAGCACGTCGAATGGGCCCACTGAACACGTCGAATGGGCCCATAGCCAGCACAGAGGGGCCCCTGGGCAGGTTGAGAGGCTCCTGAGCATGTCGACAGGGCGACAAAGCGGCCAGCGCAGTCCTTTGCCAGGTCATAAGGGCCCCTGAGCAGGTTGGAGGGCCCCTGGACAGACCAGAGGGCCCCTGTGCAATTCAGAGGGCCCTGACCAGACCGAAAGGGCCCCTAGGTGGGTCAGAAGGGCCCCTGAACATGCCGAATGAGCCCCTAGCCAGCACGGAGGGGCCCCAGGGCAGGTCGGAGGGCCCTCGGAGCATGTCGCAAGGCGACAAAGCAGCCATCGCAGTCCCTTGCTTGGTCGGAAGGGCCCCTTAGAAGGTTAAAGGGCCCCTGGAGAGACCAGAGGGCCCCTGGAAAGTTAAAAGGGCCCCTGCGCAGATCGGAGGGGCCCCTGCCCAGACCGAAAGGACCCCTGGGCGGGTAAGAAGAGCCCCTGAACATGCCGAAGTGGCCCCTGGCCAGCACGGAGGGGCTCCAGGGCAGGTCGGAGGGCCCATTGAGCATGTCGGCAGGGCAACAAAGCAGCCAGCGCAGGCCGACCAGAAGAGTCGCTGGGCTGATCGGAAGGGCTCATGGGCAAATCAGAGGGGCCCCTGGCTAGATCGAAAGGGTCCCTGGGCCGGTCGGAAGGCCCCTTGAACATGCCGGATGAGTTCCTAGCCAGACTGGAGGGGCCCCTGGGCGGGTCGGAGAGGCCCATGAGCAGAGGCGGCGGATTGCGGGGCAGGGTATCCAAAATTTCTCACAGTCGAAAATCCTGGGGGGCAAAGGGTAGTTTTGCCCCCCCCCCCTCCAGATTTTAGCTTGCTCAATCTGGGGGCAACATGACCCTTCCCCTCCCCAGGATTTTCATTTGAGGGGGATTTTGGGTACCCTGCGCCCCGCAATCCGCCGCCCCTGCCCCTGAGCATGTCGGCAGGGCGACAAAGCAGCCAGTGCAGTCGCTGGCCAGGTCGGAAGGACCTCTGAACAGGCCGAATGGGCCCCTTGACACACAAGAGGGGCTTCTTGGAAGGTCTGAGGAGTCTCTGGTGGGACCGGAAGGGTCAAAGGACGTAGAGATCCCAGATGAAGATTAAATACAAAGAGGACTTACTCCACAATACAAATATTAAAAGCGGAGCTTTCGGGTATATTGTAACACCCTTCGTCAGGGTGCTACAATATACCCGAAAGATCCGATTTTATTTTTTCCTGTATAGTAAGCCCTCTTTGTATTATATATATATCACCCACTCCACATCATGTCTTTTCGCTTCGCGGATCCCAGATGAGTCCCTGAACAGGTCGGAAGGGCGTAGAAAAGGTCAGAGGGGCCCCTAGACGATCTGAAGGGACCTTGTGCCTTTCAACAGTAAGAATACAGTTGTACAGGGAATAAAACTAAAAAATTTCGCGCCGCTCCGCGGCGCAATTTAACTACAAATTCAATTATATGCGGGTTAGGAAAAAAATCGGTCAGTTTCTCGGCGCATTTATGTGTTATGTTGCTACTTTCCTATATTATCGGGCAAAATAGTTCACTTTAGCACTTTTCCCTGCACTTTTAAAAGCACAATATAGCAATTTTAGAGGTCCGCACCATACGCAATGCGACGCATTGATGAGAAAGTAACCAAGGACATAATACTCAAAAATTTCGCGCCATTGCAAGTTGGTATAGCTGATTCCAAATTCGTGTCGCTGGTTCCAAAGTTCATGTGGCAGTTTGCTAACTCCAGCTCCTAAACGTTGGTATGGCCCATGCCATACCTGCCATACTGCAGTTTTCAGCCTTGTAACGTGCCTTTTCATGAGTTTTTTTTTTTGGGGGGGGGGGCCTTTCAACGCTTGGGAAGGGGCCCTTTCAACGCTCGGGAAGGGGCTCTTTCGAGGCGCCCCCCCCCCCCCCCCTGGACGAAATCCTGGCTACTGTGCCTGGCCTAGTTGAAGTTTTTGTTTTGAGACGACATGTAAGGAAGGAAGTTAGGAATTCATCTTTGTGTGTGACTGTGTGTCAGCAGTTTAAGTTTCGTTCGAGAGTAGTCAACCGCTCTTCTTCTTGTGTGGAGGATGTTACGGGCGACACGTCGCTGGTGCCGTGCCAGCGATGCATTTGATGCTGTGGCCAGACTGGTTATTGATTCACCGTATTTAGAAGGTTTCAATCACGATTCATTTTGGAATATAAATGATTCAGTCACCGTTTGATTCATGGATAAACATTTTGAGAAATGATTCTTTCCGATTCAAAGAATAAAAACATTTTTTGATCAAATCACGTTTGACTCACCATTGAAATAGCATTGCACAACCTTTTTGATTTAAACAGCCTTGTTTCTATGCGAGTTTTGATTCAATCACGATTCATGAATAAAACAACCCGGTGGTGAATCGATTCTTCTTTGATTCAGGGATTTTGATTGAACGATTCTAATCGATGCAATCAGAGTCGAATCAATAACCAGTCTGGCTGTGGCGACAGCGGCTCGTGGACCTGTCTCGCGGAGCAACTCCTATTTAGATTTAGTTGATGTATAGCCCGGTGGCGGCGCTGTGTGCGTTCGCTCTTGACTGCGCAGTCTGTGCGACTAGGAGCGCGAGCAACTTTGTTGGCTTTTAATACCTTTTGTACGGATATACTGTGAATGTAACGTTCATACTTCCGCACAGAGTATTCCCTGTGGTGAACCAGGAACAAGAAGATCTAACACTCAGCGGTAGGATGTACAGTGCAATATACTATGTGATTGAATGCAATATCTGAATATATAAATTCGTTCTCGTGCCACGTCCAAGTTTCGTGCGACCCGTCTTTCAGGTGCACAACGCCGTAAGGTGTTTGACAGTGCCGGCGTCGCGAAAAGCTACCGCATGTTGTACACATGGTTATTGTATAGGTAAATTGAAACGCTCTTCCCTCCTCATGTGCGTACTGTAAACACATTGCAAGCCACCAAGTTCTATGTTCAAATGATGTACTGGATGAGTAAGAACGTTGGCGAACGTTGGCGGCCTGCAGAAAAGAAAAGAAAAACAATTACCTTAAACAAAAAACAATATGGCGACATAGAACACAACAATGACTGAGCATGAACAACGTGATGACGTGAACAACAACGTGAACGACAAATGATGACGTCAACACAAATAATACTGCTAACGTAATAGCACAAGCACAACAACAACAAAAAACATTTTGAAACAGCGTCATTTGGAATCACTCACTGGCCTCACTGTCATTTGTCATTTGGCGTCACTGGCCAGAGGGGCGCCGTCATTACAGTGTCTTAGGTTTCTTATTACATAGCCCATTATTCGGAGCCAATTAGGTACACAATACTGAGTAAATTTGACTGGCCGTCACTAGCCAGATGGGCGCCGTCATTAGACGGAGGGGCGCCGTCACTGGCCGGAGGGGCGCAGTCACAGGCCGGAGGGGCGCCGTCAATAGCAGGAGGGGCACCGTCACTGGCCATAAGGCGCCGTCACTGGCCAGAGGGGCGCCGTCACTAACTAGAGGGGCACCGACACTAACCAGAGGGGCGCCGTCATTATCAGCAGGGGCGCCAACACTAGCCAGAGGGGCGCCAACACTAGCCAGAGGGGCGCCGTCACCGGCCAGAGGGGCGTCGTCACCAGCCATAGGGGCGCCGTCACTGGCCAGAGGGGCGCCGTCACTGGCTATAGGGGTGATGTCACTGGCCAGAGGGGCGCCGTCACTGGCCAGAGGGGCGTCGTCACTGGCCGGAGGGGCGCCGTCATTAGCAGGAGGGGCGCCGATACTAGCCAGAGGGGCGCCGTCACTGGCCAGAGGGGCGCCGTAACTGGCCAGAGGGGCCTAAAAACAGACGAAATCTAATGAGTTTTGGAAATCTGTCGGACTGTCAAATCTGTCAAACCAACGTTTTGGGCCGGTCTGCATCAGCCAGAAGGCCCGAGTCCTTACTTGGAACCCTTACTTAGTAAAATGGCAATGTTAACCTGCCAATGACTGGGGGGTAAATATCTCCCCCTGACAAATTTTCGCAATAGCTCAAAAACCAATAGCGATATCAACGTTAAACTTTGGGTACCTTCTCCTACACAAATTTTACGTCTTCTGTGCATAAATGAAGAAATTTTGTCGATAACAAAATCGAGATATCACGAATTTAGTGACGTTACTACACACGAGTTTGGCGAATACAAAAAAAAAACAGCTAAACTTTAAGAGAGCATGCAAATTCTATATTTTGAGCAAAATGCAATACAAAATGTCAGAAAATAGCAAATGGCAAGGGCTATAAAATTGACTTTCGGATTTGTGAAAACTTTGGATTTTGACCCCGCCAAAAATAATTTAAAAGAAATCAATAAAAAACACATTTCTTCAGAAAAAATCCCCTAAAAATAGAACATTGCAAATATATTAACAATTCACCGGATTTTGCATCTTTATACATAAAGAGGGGATTTAAAACAAGCTTTTCTGAGTAAAAGCTGCATATACTCTCTTTTGAAATAGGAAACGTGTCAATTTGTTGCCCTTTTCAGGCGGTTTGGGAGGCTTGGGTGCCTTACCCCCTGTTGGATCCGCCAACGGCCAAAAACATTGGGAGGGCCGAGCGGATACCATTGGGGGGGGGGGCGAACTCAACATTGGGGGGGGGGGGGTGAGGGCCACCCCAAAAGTATATAAATCTACACCTATGGAAGATATGTATGTGTTATACATATAAATATCAAACATTGGTTTGATCCATGCCCAGCCTTACAAAATATTGTCTGTACTAATATAAAACATGATGGCTGTGTTAGAGTCCTTCACAGTAGATGTATCAATGTTTTAAAATACAAAATGTGTTGTAACAATATAAATATTTAAGCCAAAATAATGCATGATGGTTATATAGTTTCTCCACAAGGCTGTACTTCATCCCCTCCCTGGCTGTACACTTCAGTCAGGTTCTAACAGTGTGACTTTCATGTTATCATAGTGTAGACAATATTGACACACTAAATCACTCCAAAGTATTGGCAGGAAAAGTAAACTATTTTAATGTGACCGAAGTTTGATTTTCACCATGCACAGTGTGAACAGCACAGTATTTTGACACAACCAAACAATGAAACTTTACCTTCAGATTTGGATGAAATGTAGGAATATTGGAAAAGTATGAGGTTAGGACCATAGACGTACACAAGGGGGGGGGGGGCACACAGGGCAATTCCCCCTGACGGTCCAACTAGAGGCCATCTTTTCAAACTCCGCAAGTCCTCGGCGACCACAAGGGTCAGACAATTCGCCTTCGCCACACGCATTTTGAATGATTGGAATGGCCTCCCATCCAAAGTCGTCTGCGCTCCTTCGCTGAATGCCTTCCAAGATTGGACGCCCATTGGGCTCACGTCAGGTTCAGCATACCTGACACTGACTGAGACATGCCAGGAATCATGAACTCGATGAGAGCGGGTACTACAGGCCTTGAGGCCTAAAAATCCTGATTACTGTAAGGTAAAGTAAGGTAAGGTAAGGTAAGGTCTGTACTCTGTACATGCCCCTTTGATCAATATTTTTTTCTTAAATGGTGAAAATATGCCTTTTTTTCAATATAGCTGGCCAAAACCTGAGTTTTTTTTTGGTGAGGGTACTTTATGCCCCCCCCCCCCCCAAGCAAAAAATATCCCTCCTAGAGTGAATCCTGGGTACGCCACTGGTTATGACGAGCCCAGTTTAACAGCAGTTAACTTGCATTGTTGATGCATCTTGTTTTACAAGAAAATGACCATTTCCCCATTAGACAAACAACCCGGCAAAGCTGACATAGGGCCTGTTCCCGTGGCGCCTCTAACCTCCTCCAAGTTGCTCCAACTTGCAACTGTCTGTGCAATAGGATAGAACAGTTGCCAGTGGCGTACACAGGATTCACTCCAGGAGGGGGCAATTTTTGCTTAGGGGGGCATAAAGTACCCCAACCCAAAAAACTCACCATATTTGACCCAATATATTTTTTGAGGGGCATATTTTCAACAATTTTTGGTCGTATTCTGGTTTTGCACGCCTTTTTATAGGAAAAAAAATATTTTATACTAATTCTACACGTCTGATTTCATTAGAACTGCACTCAAAGCAGAGACATTATCAGTACTTACCTAACCATAATATTTTGCATCACCCATCAATCCCCTCAACCAATCGCAATGACTCCGCCATTACAACTGAAATGTTAATTCAATTTACCTGTATAAAGGTGTGCAAAAGCGGAATATCGCCCAACTTTTTCCTAAAAAACAAACACAAATTAATTAATTTGGTTTACCAAAGGGGCACATCAGACCTTCGGGGGGGGGGGCATTGGTCCATTTGCCCCCCCCCCCCCCTCCCACCCTTGTGCATGCCTGGGACAGTTGAAAGTTGGAGCAACTTTGAGGAGGTTAGAGGCGCCACAGGAACAGACCCACAGTTGGACGTGTTTCATCATAAGGCTTCATTAGGCAAGATGCAATTTTACACAATGAATCAAAAGGTGCTGATAAAGTATTTTATGACAAAACATGTCTACCTGTTAGCTTTCTGTGTCATATGCAATAATTGTCTGTATATTAATACAATTTCCCATTATATTTAGATATATTATATCCATATTTCTATCATGGGCTGCAGTAAAATATTTACCATATTTTCATTATACTTCTGTAGAACCAATCAAGCAAGCATTTCCATGAAACAAACACATGAAATACCTGGTCTGTGTAAAAATCAGATTCATGATCAATGATGTATAATGTCAACAAGAACAAGAACTTACCAGAAAATCGTCGCGTTCAACTCAGGGTCGCCCCGTTTCTATATTGGGATTTGCACCTTCTTACAATACAATTTCGCAAGCTCGGAATTCTGGCTTCTGATCCCGGCATTGCATCCAGTCACTGTACCAACTCGGTGGTAATAACAGACCTTGGTAATAACAACCTATATTACTTCTGTACTATTTCAAAGTTACTAATGACCACGGCCAAAGTCTGTATAAATACCACGGCTAGTTTGCGGCAGAATCTGCGTATGACGCAATTCTGACGTCAGCGGGTATGACGTCATACCTCTGGCGAGCGTTCATTCCCCGATTGTGGCCCGGAAGAGCGGGAATGAAAACGGGCCCACTAGTCCTGTGTCGAAATTACTTAACGTAGAGAGGTAATTCTTTCACCACAAACCATTTTTAGATCTGCTCTACAAATCTGCTATCTCAGTCCAAAACCCCATGTTAAAGGTGAACTATTCCCTTTAAGGTCAGGTCATATAAAGTCCAAATTTAAAATAGATGAATCTAAACAAAAAAAACATGCTTCTAGACCACGTTTGTATCAGAAATACGGCGGTGGCATTTTATTTGTCTGTATCAGGTCACAAAAAGCACAAAAATGCAACTTAAAAACATGATGGCATGAGTTACTTATACTTTGGAGCCATAAGGCAGTCAAAAATACAGATATTAGCCGTTTTCACGAAGGATTATTGCGCTGAAAAGTTTCTGAAAAGTTTCTGAGAAGTTTTGGTATAGAAGTCTTAGTATATTATACATTCCCAGAAATAAATTACTGATTTAGGCGATATTATCACTATTCAATAGTTATGGAAACTGTAGTATATTGAGCTCATAACAAGCTTATGATACAAAATTGGCCGTTTTTAAAGAACATATGCGTCTATAGCCCATTCGTTCAGTTTAGCATACCGTCATACTAGTTACTAAATCTGGCAGCGTCATGGATCACAGGTCTGGTCTGTCTGCGCATGCGCAGTTATGTGTGAGCATAGATTTGCCGCCGCTTGGCCCGGAAAATGGCTATAGGCCGGTCCGGGAAAGAAAGAAAGAAAGAAAAAAATGCCGCCGCTTCCGACACGCGTGCCGCACGCACATAGACAAAGCCAAGCCGCACAGGCCGGCTTCCGGATTGGACCCGATTGGGCGAGTCCATTGGATCCAATTGCGTCACACGCCACAGAATGTTCTGAATCGTTCTGAAGTTTTGACAAGTTTCAGTGGGTGGAGATTACAACTACCTATCAATACTTATCTTGCTAATTACCACCAAACCGCAATTTTGTCAACATATTATATTCTTACCAACATATTACACAATTCTGAGTGACATTTCAAGCCAAAAATCGCATGCAAAAGTTGTGTAGTTAAGGAATGGATCGTCGAACTATGACTTCTATACCAAAACTTGTTAAAACTTTTCAGAAACTTTCCAGATTAATCACCTCAGCCGACTGCAATGACTCTGCCATTATAACTGAAATGTAAACGTGGGCTGTTTTTTTGTGTGATATGCGTCAGATATGTATCCAGTAGGGTTATATCGTGGTAGCGGCTGCTGCAAAGCCGACCTTCGGTCTCAAATACAAGTCCTGCGCTCCGCCAGGAACGGAGGTTTAGTGAGAGCGTGATAAAGTTTAATGGTCGACCAGATACCGCCCTGTAGCTCAGTTGGGAGAGCGCCGAACTACTGACCTCACCCGGTGGAGGCAGCCCGGGCTCGAGTCGCTTCGGCGCTCACTATTTGCCCCTGACTGGGATGAACTGTGGCCGGTGGCAGCGGACGCACTCAAGGTCAGGTGACGTCATAGGGCGGGGCGGACCGTGTCCAGGTATGTCGGGCACGTAAAACTTTCTCTTCTAAATTTTGCCGGACGCCAGGAATTGCTTGATCGGGTGGTGGGGTCAGGGCCTGCGCAACAAGCTATGCTTTGCGCGGGGCCTGACCTCGGAAATCCATCCATTCAAAAACATTCGGACTAAATGTATTTGTAAACAAATTGTAATTGTAATGGTGGAGTCGTTGTGGGCGGTCGGCTGAGGCTATTGGTGATAAAAAGCATTATTGTCAGGTAAATACTGAAAATGTCCCTGTTTTGAGTGCAGTCCTGGTGAAAATGTGTAGAAATAGTATAAAATATTCAATTTGCCTATATAAAGGTGTGCAAAAGCGGAATATCGCCTATATTTCTATTAATTACGTTAAAATCCGGAATTTGTCCACAAGTTAAGTCGTTCGGACTCAGATATTTTGAGAAGCATTTAGCATATCTTTGTCAGCAAGCGTTTGTAATAATTACATATAATAGGTTACAATATTTCACCTATTTAACATAACTCTTACAAACGTTCGCTGATAATGATATGTAGAATAGGTAGAACATATCGAAAGCTGAGTGTAATAGAATAGGTACATATGTAGAATAGGTAGAACATATCGAAAGCTGAGTGTAATAGAATAGGTACATATGTAGAATAGGTAGAACATATCGAAAGCTGAGTGTAATAGAATAGGTACATATGTAGAATAGGTACATATCGAAAGCTGAGTGTAATAGAATAGGTACATATGTAGAATAGGTACATATCGAAAGCTGAGTGTAATAGAATAGGTACATATGTAGAATAGGTACATATCGAAAGCTGAGTGTAATAGAATAGGTACATATGTAGAATAGGTACATATCGAAAGCTGAGTGTAATAGAATAGGTACTTATGTAGAATAGGTACATATCGAAAGCTGAGTGTAATAGAATAGGTACATATGTAGAATAGGTACATATCGAAAGCTGAGTGTAATAGAATAGGTACATATGTAGAATAGGTACATATCGAAAGCTGAGTGAACGACTTAACTCTTGTGGAGAAAGTCCAGATTTTAACGTAATTAAAACTTATAACGCCACATTATGGCTTCCCATATCTCTATTATTTATTTAGAACATTGAGGGGACTGAGCAATAGATTGAGGTGGTTGAAGCCCCTCAATTGAATAGGGAACTACACCCCTGCATAGACGTCAAACAGGGTAGGTAGGTCAGGTACCGCATGGTGCATATCATACTTGTCTATATTACTATATATTCGCAACAACGATCGAGAGAGCACAAAGATAAATACAATTGTGTACTTTATCATTGTCGTGGCAGTCATTATATACGAATATATATATATATATATATATATATATATATATATATATATATATATATATATTAATTCACTTACCTTTTTAGAGAAAAAAAACTCCCAATTCCGTACACACACGCACCTTCACAAATCGCATTAGCTGCCAAGAATTTATTTCTAACCAGGTCTTCCACCAAATAGATACACACGCTTCTTATGACGTCATGAAAACGGGCGCCCGTCATTGGTCAGTCGTTGTGATGGGCACTTGCTTGTGTGATAAATGCTGGTTCACTTGCTAGTAAATAATTCGGAGAACCTAAAGATGTTTTTTTGTGACGACATAAGACAAAAAGATGATATTTATTTGACATCAGCTGAACACTCCACAACAAGCGTGGCTATTACGTGTCATTGTCATGAAGTTAGAACAGATGGATTAAGTCAAGGTACTTACATACAAGCACACGCACACCGCACACATACTGATATTTACAAGTGTCACATATTCCGCGTACTGACTCGCTGGTCACGCATTACGTACATGCGTCTTTGCGGCTCGTTTAAATGCTGCTGGCGTCAATCGCATCGCGTCGCCGGGCATAGCATTGAGCACAGATGTTGCCTGACATAAAAACGATCGCTTGCCTGCCGCCGTTCTCATCGGGGGCGGCCGCAGCAGCCGGTCCTGCCGGGTGGTACGATCACCCGCTCGTGAGTCAGCGTACGTCACAAACTGAGTAGCGAGTTCCGTGGGCTCGCCAAGTACACACATCTTGTGGGCAAGAATGGCCACCTGAAGATGGTACATCTCATGAGCTGTGAGCAGGCCCAGGTCACCCCGCGCGCGAGACACGTGGTCAAACTTACGGAGCCCTGTCACGACTCGGGTGGCAAAATTCACGACTTTCATAAGTCTGTCGTCGTTTGAGACCGAGCCGTTTCCGCACACCGGAAGACAGTATCTCACGCGCGAGATGACCAAGGCCTGCACCACTGACAGCATGGCGCGCCGCGGGAGGAAGGCCCTCAGGTGGCGGAGACCGATCAGGAGGCCGATGCATTTGTGCACCACGTCACTAACGTGCACCACGTTAGTGACGTGGTGTTAGCTGTTAGCTGGGTGACGTGACGTGACGTGACGTGGTGTTAGCTGGGTGACGTGGTGTCACTAACGTGCACCACGTTAGTGACCGTCACCCAGCTGAGGTGACGGTCGAACGTGACGCCTAGGTTCTTAACGCACCGGCTCTCCTTCACGGTCTCACCACCGACCCGCACGCTGACAGGGGAGAGGTCGCGGGTGTTCTGACGGGTGCCAAGGAGAAGGATTTCCGTTTTGGATGTGTTGAGTTTAAGTCCGTGGGCATGGAACCACGATGCTAGGGAAGATAAGGTAGACTCCATGCGTAGGATAAGTGCAGGAAGGTTGTGCTTGGTGTCGGACATAAGGATTTGGGTATCGTCAGCGTACTGGGTCACATGAGCGTCCGGCGCGTGCAGGCTGAGGTCGTTGGCGAAGATAGTGAATAACAGGGGACCTAGGACTGACCCTTGGAAGACTCCCATGGTGTTGGGAAGAGGTTTTGAAACGACTCTGTCACCGGAAGGAGAAGTGAGACAGATGGACTGAGTATGACCGGAAAGATAGCAGGTAAACCAGGCCGGGTCTACGCCGTGGAGCTGAAGTTTGGATAGGAGTAGAGAATGAGGAATGACATCAAAACATTTACTGAGGTCGAGAAGGCACAGAAGAGAGACACGGCTTCGGTCCATGTTAGAAAAAACATGGTTAGTGACAGAAAGAAGAGCGGTTTCGGTAGAGTGATGGGGGCGAAAGCCGTGTTGGGATGAGGATAGAAGGTGATTGTCGGACATATAGAAGGAAAGTTGCCGCTGCACCAGGCGCTCGACAACTTTGGCCATGGAAGGAATGATGGAAATAGGCCGGTAATTTGAAACTAAGTCAGGATCGCCAGATTTATGGATAGGATGGACCAGGGAGTGCTTCCAAGAATCGGGATAATCACAGGAGATGAGGCAGGTATTGACAACATGGAGTAGGATAGGGCCGATGGCGTCAAAACAGAGAAGGATACGGATACAGATGCCATCAGCACCACACGCACCAGATCGCTTCATGGAGAACACTACCTCCCGCAGCTCACCTAGCGTCACTCCGGTGACCCTGAAACCACAGGCACCGACGCGCGGCAGGCGGCACTGAACGTCGGGGGTCACCCCGGCGCTAGCTAGGCTGGCCGCCACGCGTGGGCCCACGTTCACGAAGAAATCATTCATCTCGTCCGGTGTGGCCGAGGGCAGACGGGCGGTGTCACTCCGCTTACTGGCGATCAGCGGGCGGATATGATAAAGATGTTGGTACTATTATTTTTGCTGATGTTATAACTAAGGCCGTATATACTGTTATAACAAGAACACGCTGGAGGAAAAAGGCGCAACAAATGATGCAAATATGGCGCACCAGGAAAAATGCTACCAAATTCCTTCACAACGTGGCCCTAAAACCGAAGCTCTAAAAATGTTGAATGAAGAGTCACAACAGCCACCCGAGTTCAACAAACGTTTTGCCAAAGTTTTTGAAATGTGTTGGATGGCCTAAACAAATTTAGGGCAACACTCCCGATGTGGCTGTAAATTTGTTTGTGGACTTTCTTCATTGAACTGCATTGTATAAATTTAGGGTCACAATTTTGGATGGTCTAAATTCAAATGAATTTCGGGTTTAGGGCAGCGAAATGCTGCCCTAAATGGGAGAAAGACAACCAACATATATTTAAATGTTGAATGAAACGTGAATCAATTAAAATATTGTTATAATTCTTTGAATCGAGAAGAATCAATTCTCAAATTTGTTATTCACGAATCAAAAGGTGATTGAATAATTCAAGTTCCAAAATGAATCATTATTGAATAATTCCCCAAAAGTTGAATCAATAACCAGTCTGGGGGGACAGCGTGATCCATTAGGGCCTAGCCTGCAGCCCCCCCCCCCCCCCCCCCCTCCAGGCAGGGTCATATGATTGCTTTGAAGCCATGGTGCAAGTGAGAAATTCATCCTAAAAACTAACAATAGAGAGTTGAAAATTCAGCCTAAGAAGACCATATGATGCACTCAGCATCAGTTGTTCCAAAACTTGAACTCAGCCATCAGGCAAGGTCCTACCAAATGTGTGGAAAAGTTATGCTATAGGTATTGGTCAAAGGCAGAATATCTGCTAGGTTAGTGTCTGATGTGTTATGTTGAGGTGCTAAAGATGTCACATTTGTATGCATTTTTCATCTAAAGTTGCCCATGTATGTGCTGAACTTGAACTTGGTATGTAGGTACAGGAGCATCATTCCTGTTCGTTACCCCTCCTTCGGCCTCCCACTCCAACAGGATAATTTTAATTCTGCTAATCTGGGGGAGGGGGTGCAGTGATTCTGAGGGGCCATCTTATTATTATTTTTTGTTTGTTCTATATTCATGTTGTGCTTTCAACGGATGTGTTATTGTTGTCCACCTTTGACTAAGGAACATATTTGCATGTTGGTGCACAATATGGCAGCACGTGTTAATTTTTCCGGGTTTTTCCTGACTTTTTGTCAGGATAAACATGATTGGAAAATATTTGTAATTTATCCCGCCTTTTTTGTCAGGGTAAATTAAACGATGTGTATTTCAATGGGATCAGTCCAGATCCGAATTTATCCTGACTTTGGAGCATGTTAGAATACAACTTTTTATCCTGACTTACCAAATTAAACGGTTTGCCGACTTCGCATTTCGTCCACCATTTCGATTAAACGATTTTGCACAACATCGAAGTTTTCCCTTTCTTTTCTACTACTTTTTTTGCAACAGCATTCAGGATATGGTACTGGGAATAAACTCTTCTTTTTTGTTTTGTAGCCCCACTGAATTTATGCGCCAACCGCAGTTTTCCTGGTAGTTTCTGCCGGGAGGGTCTAAAAAACGACCAGATTAGCAGACATCAGGCAAGGTCCTACCATGCTCCGAAACTACTGGACCGATCTGAGTGATGTTTTAACCATTCGATTCAGAGTAGCCTGAAACGGTGCGTTTTTGATTTTATACAGTTTGGTCCCCCCTAAATATACCAAATTGGACCAAAACTATTAGTGCAAATTTGCCTACGAGCCCATGCTCCGAAACCATTTAACCGACCTGGGCGAATTCTTCATCATTCGATCCGGCGTGGTCCAGAACGGTGCCGTTTTTTATTTGATATAATTGGACCAAATTGGACGAAAACAACCAAAAACCGTTGCCGACGAGCCCATACTCCGACAATATGGACCGATCTGGGAGATGTCTTCACCATTTGACCCGGTGCGAGGTCCAAAACGACGCTGTTTTGGATTTTATACAGATTGGTCTACACTAAGTGGACAAAACTGGACGAAATCCACCAAAACCCGTTGCCGACGAGCCCATGATCCGAAACTATGCGACCTATCTGGAAGATGTCTTCACCATTCGATTTGAGTGTGGCCGTCTCGCCCCTCAGCCGGACCGGTGCAGCGTATGGCCGTATCACCCCTCAGCCAGACCGGGACAGCGAACAGCCGTCTCGCTCATCAGCCGGACCGGGGCAGCGTACGGTCGTCTCACCGCTCAGCCGGACCGGGGCAGCGGACGGCCGTCTCGCCCCTCAGCCGGACCGGTGCAGCGTATAGCCGTTTCACCCCTCAGCCAGACCGGGGCAGAGTATGGACTTCTCGCCCTCAGCCAGAGCGGGGCAGCGTATAGCCGTTTCACCCTTCAGCCAGACCGGGGCAGCGTATGGCCGTCTCCCCCTCATCAAGAATTAAGGGAGGGATAATTATCCGCCTGGTGACCTGGTGGCCGGTGCGTCCTGTGTGCAAGGCGTCCTTCATTGCCTGTGAATGCCACCCTTACATGCCTAACGAGAGAGGGAACCCTAGCAGGTGAGTTGAACAGGTTAGTTTCATTTGTTGTATAAATAGTATAGAAGAGAGGAGTTTTTCCTTGGCATTCCGGATGGATGTCTTTTGATACTTAATTTGTTGTTCTTGAAAGATAAGTATATCCTTGAGTTTCAGATCAATATGGGTGACATCCCTTACCCAGACATCTGTTCATATCCTACATTTTTGTGCAATGTTTTGTGTGCATTTTTTTCTTTTTATATCCATAATTACTCCTATATCCTATTTCAAGCAGGAATATGTATACTATATATATCTCACCAAGGGTGGCACCAGGCGTGTTTTTTTGGCGGCATGTTTGGGTTTTCAGCATGACTCGGCTTTCAACGGGAATCAGTTCCCATTCTCTAACCGTTGTAGATAAGAGCCTACGACTTTCACACCTTTCCTTACTGCTTTTTGTAGACATGTTGAACATTTTTTCTATTTTATTTAATTGAGCATGGGCGCCTTCAGGGGCGTATGTTGGGAGGCATTTTGGGTCACTGTTATTTCATCGAAATCTGAAAGATAAGAATGTTTAACTCAGTGCACCTCCTTAGCTGTTCTTTGCACACCTTGTGTTATTTTTGTCTGCATATTTTTAGGTTTCCCACAGGCGACTCCAGGAACGGTTTTTTGGGGGGGCAAGTGTATATGCACATGGTGCTTAGTAACTCAAAACGTTATTTCGCGGTGGACTATCACGTGTAATATCATCTGCATGGATCACAATTGTATTTTGTGGTATAGGCGGTTCCAGGGGTGGGACGCAAGCGCATGGCCCAATGTTATGGGCGGCTCCAGGGATCAAATTAGGGGGAGTTGTGGAACCACGACGTGTAACTACATAGCAAAAAAATATCAACTTGAAACTTGGTGACCTGTTTTAGCCTTGCACACGTTTCATATTTTGTTGTTGAAATTTTTGGTTTCCCAATGGCGACTCCAGAGACGGATTTTTGGGGCATGTGTTGGACTCCGTTCACACGCATTGTGCTTTGTGCCCCTGAACGTTATTTTGCAGTGGGTAATTTCATTCAATATCATCTGCATGGATTGCAATCGTATTTTGGGTATAGGTGGTCACAGGTATGTAATTAAGGGGGAATTGTGGACTCATGGCGTGACACTACATAGCAAAATATATAAATAAGCAAAGATAAAGATAAAAGACAAAGCTCAATTCCCCTCCAGGGGCGGATACAGGGGGCGGCGGGGGGCGACCGCCCCCCTGCGAGCGAATACAGGGGGGCGGCGGGGGGGGGGGGGGGCGGCCGCCTAGCCAAGTGCCGCCCTCAGGCCAGGTCCCGTCCTCAGGTCACGTACCGCGTTCTGGCAGGGCACAAGCCCTCTGGTCAGATGCCGCTACCTAGCCATGTGCCGCCCTATGGCCAGGTGACGGCGCCCCTCCGGCCAGCGAGGACGCCCTTCCGGCCAGTGACGTTGCTTTTGCGGCCAGTGACGGTGCTTTTGCGGCCAGTGACGGTGCTTTTGCGGCCAGTGACGGAAACCCCTGTCATAGACGGCGCCCCTCCGGCTAATGACGGCGCCCCTCTGGCTAGTGACGGCGCCCTTCTGGCTAGTGACGGCGCCCCTCTGACCAGTGACGGCCCCTCTCCGGCCAGTGACGGCGCCCCACCGGCAAATGACGGCGCCCCTCCGGCCAGTGACTGCGCCCCTCCAGCCAATGACAGCGTCACGATGTTCAGTGACGGCGCCCCTCCATCTAATGACGGCGCCCATCCGACCAGTGACGGCGCCCCTCTGGCTAATGACGGCGCCCCTCTAGCCAGTGACAGCGCCACTTCGGCTAGTGACGGCGCCCATCTGGCCAGTAATAGCACTCCTCCAGCCAGTGACGGCACTCTTACGGCCAGTGACGACGCCCCATCGGCCAGTTACAGTCCCCCTTCGGCCAATGACGGTGCCCCTCTAGAGTTAATGGCGGCACCCTTCCGGCCAGTGACGGCGCCCCTCCGGTCAGTGACCGCCGGAGGTGCGAGGCTCTCTCAGGCCTCGACAATCGCCCTCTCAGACCAGCCTGGGACCCGCTCAGGCATGGCAAGGGTTCTATCAGGCCTATAAATCATCTAAGGGCCCCTCATGCCGCACGAGGGCCCCTCAGGTCGAAAGGGGCCCGCTCAAGCCGACCGAGTTCTCTTTCAGGCCGATCGAGGTCCTCTCAAGCCGACCGAGGACCGCTCAGGTTGACTGTGGGCCCATCAGGCCGACAGAGATTCCAAATTCGGGGCGCCGGAGGTTCCCCTCAACCCGACCGTGGGCCCTTCACGCCAACCAAAGGCCCCTCAGACGGAACAGAACAGGAACGGAACAATCAGGACCCTTTATCAGCCCACAGGCTGACAAAGGGCTCCCTCAGACCTAGAGCCCCTCAGACCGAGTGATGGCCCTGAGCTTTGTGAATTTCTACATCAGTGAGTGTCACTGATGGGAGACGAGAAGAACAATAGTTTCTGTGATGCTATTCCTTCAATTGAGGTGGAATGAGTTTATCACTTCGGACGAGGCAGGGGCTGCCATAAATGACTTTCCCGCTAGAAAAAGTTGTATGCCGAGAAGGGGAAGGTCCTGGACTTACGGTGAACGGTCTATCCTCGTGCTGTCAGCTAAAGCTGAGCGTATATTTGTATTTGGTTCAAACCTTACGTTTGAATGCTTTTTTCGCGCCGACACCATGGTGTCGGCGCCCTTCGCTAAGCAGAGCTGTTTGCATGGACCATATCCGATTGCGCAATATTTGCTGACAGGAGGAATTTAAAGTCGAAGGATTTACGTGTCACAAACTTTCGGCACGGTCCTCCCCGCGCATTGACTTCATCTTAATCAGGCCGCTGCCACCGACGCAGGTCATCCCAGTCAAGGGCAAATAGGACGAGTTAGCACGAGTCGCGGCGCCGGCCCCATGCATCAACTCGAACATCTCTCCCTGCCAACTCTTCTTGGTGCAAGAAGAAGTCAGGCGGGCGCGATTGTCAAATGCGCTAAGGGGAAGGACTTCAACAAGAACCGCAACGACGTGGCTACGATAGAATTTGGACGAGAGGCGCCTCTTCGTCCGTGGAAGATGGAAGCGTCGGCATCTGATGGAAGTGGTAGACAATAATGTCTACCACTTCCATCAGAGATAGATTCAGGCAGAGATAGAGCTAGGTAGATTTCGGCAGGTCAGAGAGGAGAGAGAGAGAGAGAGAGGGGGAGGTAAACGTGACAGGGGGGTTAATTTTGGCATTTTGGCAGGTCAGAGAGGAGAGAGAGAGAGAGGGGGAGGTATATTTCGGCAGGCCAGAGAGAGGTGAGTGACCTAGCCGTGACAGAATTAGTCACATCCATGATCGCACTCGAATATACGTGCTACTGACGAAAATGCGTGCTACTGACGGACGGCATACCTACATGTGAGAGTGCTATACAAATAAATTCAGTATCATTACAAAAATACATCTATAATCTTGCTTTTTCGAAGTGACAAACTGCAAATGAGTAAGCGTAAAAGAATTTTAAAAAAATGCAGGAAAATGTATGTTATTAATTAACATTTAACGCCCCTCTAGACCCATGGGATCCCTTTTGACGGCGAAAATGCCGCCCCCTGGGTCAGCCGCCCACCCCATTCGGAAAAATCCTAGATCCGCCCCTGTGCATGTTTGAAGAAACGGCGCCCTAATTTCCCGGAAGAAAATTCGCCCCTGCTCCCCGGAAAAAAATGCGCCCCTGTTCCCGGGAAAAAATGCGCCCCTATACCCTGCCGCCCCCCCCCCCCCCCCCCCGAATCGAATGCCGCTTTCCCAGAGAGAATCGGTCCAGCGGTTTCCGACATACGAAGGGGGCCGAATAAGCCCCCCACCCCCTCGACAGATTCGTATTTTTTTCATCCCAACAGTAATAGGGTTAAGTTTCAGTATATTGGTTTTCCTCCTTTATTCGTTCAGCTATGATGTTGTGTATCTTAACAAATCCATGTTCATAATAAATGTACACAATTTTCTGAAAATCGGTGAAACACGCTGTGGCGACTTAAGTACACAAACTGGGCATAGGCACATGTGTAGAGGGATGCCTATAAGAAACATGGAAAGTTTGTCCTCCTCGTGAGATATGTATATATTTGAAATCTGAATAATTTGTCACGTTTCCAATGCTAATGGCAATCGTCATTAACAGTGTACCATTGCACGATTGTTTCAGACGTGTGCAAGAATTGTAATACTTTGTAAAGGCGCTGAGTATGAGCCAGTTGCCTAGAGCTTGGTGTGTAGCTCGTCAGCTGAGTCTGATCCAGCTGAGAGACTTTGGAGACCTAGCCGAGTCTGAGCCGGCTACGGCTTCCTTGTCTCACCAACCCACTGCCCGGAAATACTCTCTTGGTTAGTTGAAAATGTTAATTGACATCATGTCATTGCATTGGTCTATTACTTGTTTTTCTTTTTTTCTCAGACAAAGATTTAATATTTGACAACTTCAGAAATCCAGTTGAATTACGGTAGAATATAACATACATATTATACATGCATACAAGTCAGCAAACAATATAAATGTCGCACCGGCCTATGTGCTATCACCATCTTCGTGCTGCTCGAAGAACAGCACGTAGGCTTCGTTGCTGGCGACAGTCCGCTGCGACACCGGGCGTACTCTGCTGTCGTTGTACTTGTGCCATTGGCCCGATTAGGGATGCCGGCAGTAGGCGGTGTAGTGACCCGAGTACAGGGAGCCAGAGTGGTTCGCCACCCCGTACAAGTTGTACCTGCAGGTGGCCTGACCATCTGCGTAGGGTGAGAGATCGAGGCCACTGAGGGGGAAGTCCACGGTGCAGTTGAGCTTGCCCAGGTAACGCTCCATCATCGGTGAGAACCGCTTCAGGTGCATCACAAGGATGCGCGGAAACTTCTGTATAGAGAAGTTCTTGGTGCACTTTTGTCGCTTCTGACATTGGGAGCAGGTCGGTTTCTCGTCTCCATCCAGCACCTCCTCCTTGTTGAAGAGATCGAGGCAGGCCTGCAGGCGGACCTGGCCCATCTTGGCTGGGATGGGCAGGCTGAGGTCCCAGAACGGGTCGAACCTCACGGACGAGTGGCCACACACGGTGCACTGCAGCGTCGATTTGAGCTGGCCCACAAACAAGTCCGTAAACTTGGAGTTGTCGAGCCGCGTGAACCGTTTCCAGGATGCCATGGCCTTCTCACTGTCACTGAGTGTGACGTCGATGTCCACGGCGATTGGGTGAGGTGGCGAAATAACCCGATTGACGTCCTCGTGCAGCCCCTCGAGCAGATACCGGATAAACTCATGAGCGTCGTGCTGTTGATTGCCGGCGTAGCGAGGCGCGAACTGCTGTAATTGCTCCTTGAATGGTGCTACCGATAACACGCGGCTTGGCAACTCACCTCTCTTCCATAGATTTTGCATGAGACTGGCGGACGCCTGCGCGAGCGCGCCCTTCATACTGGAGGTGGTGTTGATGTCCTCGGCGTAGTGTTCATGCAGGATGAAGTTGTGCAGGGCCTGAGTGTTGCTCAGACACTGCAGAACTGAGCTCATGAAACAGGTATTGCCTGTATTTTGCAGTCCGGTGAGGCCGTCTAGGCTGTCGTGCTCGGCAGTGGCGCTGGCTGTGCTACTGCTGGCCTTCGTGGTCTGTGCGCCGGTGCTGGCCTTGACGGTCCGCGCGTCTCCCACGCTGTTAAAACCAGTAGTCGAAAGGACCGAGGCAGCATTACCTCGCATGATGGCAATGGACAGCCGCTGCCAGAGCCAATTTGTCTCCCGGCGATCACCCGAGATGCTGATGAGCCTCGCGCCAAGCTCTCTGATGAATGCTCTGGTGGAAGGGCCGCAAACGCCTCCGGTCTCAGATGCCACTGGTTCGAATTGGAATCGCTGGGTCAAGTCTGCGTATTTCCGTCTTTTTCTCGCTTCTGCGTCTCGAGCGGCTTCTCCTGCAGTTGTTGCGGTCAAGGTCAGGTGGGAATCGGCGAATGTATTGACGCAGGTGGCGTCCCACAGCAATCTCTTTCCACGGGAGTACGGGTAAACGGTCATTCCGTCAGGCCGCTTGCCGTCGCCGCGATCTACGCCGGTTGGCTCCAAATCGAAGGAATGCCAGCAGACTGCAGGGCTCGCCTGCCTAATGATGTCGTTCAGCGTTGTGTGTCGTGGATGGCGTCCAGCACTGAAGCGACAGGTCAAGGCGTGGTAGCCCTTGCAGTCTGCAATGGCACCGCATCTGCACTGGTGAGGGCTGCATACGTCGGCTCCCACACGCAGCGATATCGAGACGCGCAGAGTCTCTGCATCGAGTAGTGTACCGAGGTTGGCTGACGGCACAGCATGCAGCCAGGCGCCGCTCTCGGAGGCGCTGGCGGCCAGAAGGCGGGCTCGGGCAAACTGATTTGCCTCAGAGAGCAGGGTGGTCTGTTGGCGCTCGGCGAGCACAGCGTCCCAAGATCTCTGTTGGTTCTTCGCGATATCTTGAGGGGGAGCTGCATTACCTGCTGTAGTGTGTCAATCATTGGTCGCCGTTGTCAGCTCTACTTCGGTGCTTGCTGCGAGCCGGGCTGGCAACATGAAGGCGATGAGCTGGTGACAGTGATGGAGAGATGCCACGTAACTTGGCAAAGCAACATCTTCGGTCCGGCGGAGCCCAAGGCCCCCGTATCTGGTCGGCAAGACTGCTTGGTCTCACTGTGTTCGTCGAACCTCACGTTGGCCAAGCTAACGAAGGCCGACTTCAGTGCTGCATCGAGAGGCTGCAGCAGCTCTGGCTGCCGATATACGGGAGCTGCTCTTAGGATGTACTGAAGCTTTGGCAACCAGAGACAGTTGCGCAGAAGAAAGAAGGCCGAGTGGGGGTCCAGGTGCTGAAGTCGCTCCACCATACGCTCCAGATCTTCCAGCTTCTTGGACATCACCACACCGGCAGCGGCGTGTGTCAATGGTGCCCCGAGCACAAAGAGCTCCGAGTCTCCCAGCACTGTAGCTTGTGGGACGATCCGGTGGAGCCTTTTCAGAGTGCAGAGCCTGTCTGATTCTGGGACGCTGTCCGGCAGGATGATCTCGCATTTTGCCGGGTTGATGTCAAGGCCGATGCTGCTCATGCTGGGTAGCAGGCTCTCTAGGCTGGCACAGACTGTATCCAGGCTGTCTGTCCCCTTTCCTCTGTTTTCTCTTATTTTCATTTATTGTTTGAGTGAACACAGAGCGGGGTGGCGAGGCGCGTTTTGGAGAATGGGCAGAGACGGAGGTGAGAGCACACGCCAAACCATAAAGCTATTAACATAAGTAGCTCATTTTGCACGAAAACGGTTTGCTTTTGTCATTCTTTTAAAAAGTGATTGCACACCAGGTTCTTGCAGAATGACAAAACCACCAACTAGGTAATACCGACCACAATAACAAGGGTTTAGCTAGCAAAATCAATGTAATTTCTATCATCGAACAAATTTCTTACCCCAAACAATAAACGACAATCATAGACACGACAATAATGCCTTCCGATAATTGCCGAGGGTGCTCACCTTTCTCTGTTAAAGGACAATTTCCAGAAACCCTACATCGACTTTTTATCAACATTTCCAGCCCCATTCTAGTATGCTTGTTCGATGTTAGATGTTTTGCTTCCTCATATACGGTTTAGTTTACATGGTATTTCTGATATGATGAACAAATTTGAAGAGGCTCTAACTCGAAATATTCGATATCCATCGAAATGTTCGCTGTGGGGTATGCCCAACTAGCTGGCCGGTATTATCCGATTTCCATATTTTGGATATCATGTTAGAACTGTCTTCATCTCACCATCCTAAACAATATTTATCGACAATCCACATATCTTGAATACTGCTTTTCACAAGCGGGACATTGGTGATGTCATTCTATAGGTGGAGCAATCAGCAAGGTGAATGGAATAGGATGTAATGCATGGCAAAGTTAGTTATTTAATTAAATTAATGTAATAAACTATTAATTAT
The DNA here is from genome assembly GCA_036785665.1 of Chirona hameri. NCBI lineage: Eukaryota > Metazoa > Arthropoda > Thecostraca > Balanomorpha > Balanidae > Chirona > Chirona hameri. The sequence continues at coordinate 38,713 of JAXIVJ010012612.1, forward strand.
AATTAATTAGTAAATGTATTATATATGTATTTCATGTATTCTGCACGTATCAGCACAGAGAGCTGAGGCAGTAATTTTTGCATACTGTCTCAGCCCTCCGTGTTATATAATAAATTAAATAGATTGTGTCTTACTTAACCCGGCATTGGCTGGGGTCTGAGCAGAACTCCATTGACTGGGGGGGGCGTTAAACGCCCCCCCCCCTGATTATCTTCCGAACCAATGATCGCAGCGAGACGCACAAGACGGTATTCGAAAGCTCTCAATGAGACTAATATAAACCATGCTTAAAAATGTAAATATGAGGTAAAATGTCAGATCACGGTCAGGTCAAATGTCAAATTCTGCGTATTTGAGTTTATAGGCCATACTTTCCATCCAAAGCTTTCGATTGCGATCAGTTTAACCCAAAGTGCTGCCAAAGGTATGATACATATCCCTCATGAGCTAAAGTTAGATTGTTGGCCAAGGTCAAGGTCAAGGTCAGGGCAAAAAAGGTCACTATGATCAAAATATCTACGAAAGTCATGCAACACATGTTTTATGAGTTATTTTTCACGTATAATTCGATAGTGATAGTCATTTTACCACCGACTTCATTTACGTGAAGTAAATATCAATTTGAGGTCAAATTCAGGTCACCGAAGGTAAAAAAAATTAATTGTTAAATCTAAACAAAAAAGGCATGTTGGCAATCAGTTTTGGCAATCAGTTTTGTCTCAGAAATACAGTGGTGGCATTTATGTGTCTGTATCTAGTCAATACAAGGCAAAAACCGCAATTAAAAAATATGACGTCATGAGTTACCCATACTTTAGATGTCATAGGTCCGTCAAATATGTAGATATCAGGTTCAAATGTGGTATGGTAGTTGCCTATGTAGCTATAACTCAAACAAATTTCGACGACATTTCTTCATTTTTGCACACAAGACGTATAAATGATCTATAAAAAGGTACCTGAAGTTTCAGGTTGTTAGGTTCAGGTTGTTAGGTTATTAGGTTTTTAGCTAGTGCGAAAATTCATCAGGGGGGGGCTTAAACGCCCCCCCCCCAGTCAATGGCGGGTTAAAGGGAGATAATCACCTTTTGATTTT
>JAXIVJ010012613.1:5000-39808 GCA_036785665.1 Chirona hameri
CATTGACAAGTCTGTATGCAATTGAGCACAAAACCATCCGCAAGTGACCATAGTTTATGCACAGCACAACAGATGACGTTGCTCTGCTACTGTGTGACCTTAGGTCACACAAATACGTGAAAAATACGGGTTTGGCCAAAAATCGCGGTACCGTATAACTCCTACAATAATTGAAGTAGACGAGTCATCACAGTGCCACAATTTGTGCTACAACAAACATTGTATCCGAAAATGTCACCGTTTGACCTCAGGTCACGTCCACATTTTGCAATGAGGCATTTTAGACAATGGACAAAGTACCGCATAACTTTTTCCTAAACAACTTAGGGAAATCAGCCCAATAGCTTAATATTCACAAAAGACACAATGGTGCACAAAGAGCAACCTAAGCCCTTCAGGTCATCGTTTGACCTCAGGTCACGGCATAAGTTAATGTTGCGGCACAAGGAAGAATGGCTCGGTACCGCATAAGTTTTCCGCAACATAACTTAAAGGGACACTCCCACCTTAACATTAGTTTTGAGTTGAGATAGCCATATTGTTGGATTTGCATTGAAATTAAGTAGGGTAGCAGTTAAAACAACCACTTAGGTCTAATCAAAAAGAAATTCGAGCTTGGTCTTGACAATTGTAACGAATAAACCCCACGTGTATTTGAATAGGGGTCTAAAGCCGATGACGTCACCTCTCTTTACCAAATGGTGATGATAGTCGACTTGTTTTAAGGTTAGACTTGGAGATATTTGCGTGTTTCAAATGTTTTGGTAATTGGTTTGTTTTGTATTCAAAGCGCCAGAATTGTCTCGAAATAATTGTGCCATATTTTGGCAGCGTAAAGGATTTCTGTATAGCCCTCTAGAGCTCAATATGACGTCATCAACCCAAATATTAAAACTTAACTTTTTTATGAAATTGAGCACTATTTGCGAGAAACAAATGTCATAATCGTGTTCGGCCGCACTTACTTCATATTTTGCACCACAAGCGGTGTACATTTGACAACTTCTGGGAAGGTGGGAGTGTCCCTTTAAATAACCCATTCCACCACCATCGCTTTCCCCTTAACCCACCGCAGGTGGGTTAAGAGTTGATGAATGTGGTTACATTTTTTTGCTCTCGTCATTTTAGCCGATCTCCCACTCAAAAATTATCGGCGACGCCCCTGCATAGGGTCCTATCGGGCCTGTCAAGGACCGTCTCAGACCGGTATGGGACTCTTTCAGGCCTGACGAGGGCCCGCTTAGGCTTGTCAAGGGCTTTCTCATGCCTGCAAATACACTCTCAGACCGACTGGAGGCCCTTTCAGACCTGAAAAAACGCTCGGGGCCCTTTTCAGCTCGAGGGCCCCTTGACGTCTGATGATCGCATTTTACCCTTCAATTTGTGTCCATGGATACGCCCCTGGTATAGCCGCCTTTCACATTTGAGCTTTATTCCCTCTGATTTTGTGACGTTTTGCATTTTACTTTTTGCAGTTTGACTTAACGCCCAAGACCCGTCTCCTGTGTGGAGCGAAGCGAAGCAACTTACTCTCACCACAAGCTTTGGCGTGATGCGGAGCCGTGAATCAGCTATTTTTGCCCTTTTGACTTTTTGCATCAGACTTGATGGCCTTTTGACTTTTTGCATGTGACTTTTTACATTTGACTTTCTGCCTTTTTTACTTTTATCCATTTTTACTTTTTGCCTGTTTGACTTTTTGCATTTTACTTTTATTCTTTTCACTTCTTGCATTTGACTTTTTGCCTTTTTGCTGTTTTACCTTTTTGCATTTTACTTTTTGTCCATTTGACTTTTTGCCGTTTTGACTTTTTGCATTTTACTTTTAGCTTATTTGCCTTTTTGTCATTTTACTTTTTCACATTTGACTTTTTGTCCGGTTACCGCCTTGACTACCATCAGCCGATCTAGCTCGGTGCTAGGGTGCCAGACTTTGGCACGGAGCGGCCCGGTTCGAATCCCGGCGACGGCGAATTGCTTTTTCGTCACGAACGAATCTTGGCCGACCTGATCGGATTTAATTGGACGCGCCCGACACGCCCGACACCGCCCACCGCTCCATCACCGCCCCAGCACCGCCCGTCGTGTCGGGGCGGTGGCGGGGCGACACCTCCCAGTCACCGGCCACCGCCCCCCCCCCCCCCACAAAAACCCTGATACTGATTTATGGATGTAATGATAGTGGCAGCCTTTGGAGGGTATAGGTAAGAATTGGCATAGGTAATAACTAATTCTGGTAAGCGGGTAATTGGGTCTTGTTAAAGGGGAGTACATGTTTTTTTAATGTAATTTTCCGCTCTTTATGATTATTTTTAGCCAGAATTGTCCACTCTGCACCCCAGCCCTAAAGCAATTCTAGGACCCTGTAATTGATAGTCTCAATAGATCAGTGTGATGCGTTGCGTTGCTGCAATATTGCAATATGCTAATCGGAATGTGCTGGCTTACTGAATTGTTTTTAATTAGCTTGTCTTGAAATGTAATCGATAGCCCACGAAACATTGGACGAATATTTCCATCTACAAAAATCAGCCGTCATGAATTAATTCAACCATTTATTGCATACGTTAATTGTGCTCAGCGTTGTGAGGAAAACCATTATGAGTACTATCGACACCATTGACCCTATCCTCAAATATTACTCTAAAAGTTGAAAAATTACAAAATGCAAATTATTCCGATATATTTCGAGCACAGCTCTTCGTCTGTCGTTAACCCTAAACCTAGTCGCACAATGCAGAAATCGTCTCAATTGTCTTATCTATGCCCACAAAATTCAAATAATGCACTCCGTGACTATTTCATATCCCAGCCCTCAGTTCCAATATCCATCTCACGATTCACATCCAATCACAACATGCAATTCATACAGCAGCAAGCAGCTTGGGTTTAGGCATACGACATACATTCTAAAACATCTTACAAGTACCGCGTAGCTATCCACAATACCTAGTGTGGAAGAAGTTGCCATGATGTAGTATTGTCATTAATTTTAGGCCTCGCATCTCGAATGCAAATAGATTCAGCGATCCTCCTATCCGCTTCGTCTCTGCAGACACGCAGGATTCTGGCAGTCAAGGTGGTGTCATTAGGACTCAGTTCCGGATGTTTTTGAGTGACATGGTCCCCGAGTGGTGTATCCGCCTCCCCATTGATTCCACCCCTCCGATGTTCGTTATATCTCAGTCTCACTGGCCTGCTAGTCTCCCCTATATAATTATCCCCACAGTGACTACATGTCAATTCATAGACCACATTTTTAGTCCCACACTTCTTCTTCAGCCCCGCGTGGCACGAATGGCAGTGCCTACGTCCAGAGGGACATGGTAGTGGATTCAGACGTGACCTGACGAGCCGCTTCTTCAACGTATTGCTGTTGGTCCAGACTATTTCCACTGGGAGACCCGAGCTTCTTGCCACGCTCTTCACCTGTGCCGCCACCCTGTCGCTGATAAAGGGTAGCCTGATGTAGGCGTTCTCCTTTCTCTTCTCCTTTCTCTGTTGTCTCCCATGTTCTTGCTCCTCTCTTCCTCTGTCTCTACCTGTTTCATACTTCCTTCGTTCTCTCCTGATGTGCTCCTTGACCATTTTATCTGGATAACCATTCTTAGTGAAGAGATTTCTCATCTTCTCGAGCCCTCTGTGTCTCGCTGCTGTGTCCGAGCATATTCGGATCGCTCGGGTTATCTGTGACGTCAGTACGGCTCTTTTTGTTGCCATTGCATGTGCCGAGTCATACGGCAGGATGATTGGTGCCGCCATAGGTTTAACATGCAGTTCAGTGCTGTAGGAACCGTCTTCCCCCACACAGATCCATGTGTCTAGATACGGAATCGCTCCACTTGTGTCAGACCGCTCGATTGTGAATAAGACGGACGCATGTCTCGAGTTTAGGAAGTCCAGGTATTCCGACAGAGACTCGCTGCCATTGACCCACAGGCCCCACACGTCATCAATGTATCTTACATACATCTTACATCGGTCGCGCCTTCGCTGTGACTGCCTTCCCTCTTCTGTCAGTTGCAGCATTTTAGCTGTGTGTTGTTGTTCATTTTCATCTGCCTCGTCTGTTCAAGGGGTCCATGATGCTGATGCTGGTCTTGCATCTGCTGTATTGGTTCCCGTCTCGTGTGGCTCATTCGCTCTATGTGTAGCTTCCACCTCAATGCATGGCACGCTCGCTCAACACAAGCAGATGCAAGACCAGCATCAGCATCATGGACCCCTTGAACAGATAGAGGCAGATGAAAATGAACAACAACACACAGCTCAAATGCTGCAACTGACAGAAGAGGGAAGGCAGTCACAGCGAAGGCGCGACCGAGACACAGATCTGGGACATCAAATGCAAGACCAACAACAGCCACTGATGAAGCCACGTTTCCCAAACGTACCTACCAAACAAGCGACCCCAGTTGATCGAGACACTGAACACTCAATGGGCACCCTTAAGCATAGAATCTTGGCCATTTACCGTAACGCACCCAGACCGGTACCGAATACGTCTGCAGAGGCGAGAGCTGAGCTAGATGAGCTAAGGCGAGATGACACTGTAGTGGTGAAACCCTCAGATAAATGCAAAGGTCTAGTCGTCATGAATAGGGAAGATTATGTGGCCAAGGGCGAGGAAATCATGAACTCATATGAACAAGTGGAACAGAATCCTACTGCGAAAACCGAAGCACTAACAAAGAGGATCATATCAGAAATAATTAAGGACAAGATTGGCAAAGATACTGTAGCGGCAATCCGTCCACATCACTCCCGCTGCGCCGAACTGTATGGCTTGCCCAAACCCCATAAGGAGGGCGAGCCGTTGAGACCGATAGTTTCCGGGATAGATGATCCTATAGACAGACTGGGGTGGCTGCTAGAGCAAATAACATCGCAGTTGCTGAAGTACGTGCCTGCTCATTTGAAGGACACAGGAGACTTTCTGGATAAACTGAGAGAGAAATACCCGATGGGATTTCCTGCTGGCAGCATTGCTTTCAGCATTGATGTCAAGAATTTGTATGGCAATGTGCCCACTGACGAGGCGATACAAGCGGTTATGGAGCTGATTCACGAGCACAAGGATGAGCTGAATCTGTTCGGACTAGCTCCAGAAGATGTTGAGGCCCTACTTACACATTGTTTACAAAACAACTACTTCCGATTCAATGAGACATTCTACAAGCAATCAGATGGCATTGCTATGGGTTCCCGCATTGCTCCATCTCTAGCAATAGTGTTCATGGGCAAGTTGGAAGCCGAGGCTATGCAGGTGGACAGGCCACAACCTGAGATGTATGTAAGATACATTGATGACGTGTGGGGCCTGTGGGTCAATGGCAGCGAGTCTCTGTCGGAATACCTGGACTTCCTAAACTCGAGACATGCGTCCATCTTATTCAATCGAGCGGTCTGACACAAGTGGAGCGATTCCGTATCTGGACACATGGATCTGTGTGGGGGAAGACGGTTCCTACAGCACTGAACTGCATGTTAAACCTATGGCGGCACCAATCATCCTGCCGTATGACTCGGCACATGCAATGGCAACAAAAAGAGCCGTACTGACGTCACAGATAACCCGAGCGATCCGAATATGCTCGGACACAGCAGCGAGACACAGAGGGCTCGAGAAGATGAGAAATCTCTTCACTAAGAATGGTTATCCAGATAAAATGGTCAAGGAGCACATCAGGAGAGAACGAAGGAAGTATGAAACAGGTAGAGACAGAGGAAGAGAGGAGCAAGAACATGGGAGACAACAGAGAAAGGAGAAGAGAAAGGAGAACGCCTACATCAGGCTACCCTTTATCAGCGACAGGGTGGCGGCACAGGTGAAGAGCGTGGCAAGAAGCTCGGGTCTCCCAGTGGAAATAGTCTGGACCAACAGCAATACGTTGAAGAAGCGGCTCGTCAGGTCACGTCTGAATCCACTACCATGTCCCTCTGGACGTAGGCACTGCCATTCGTGCCACGCGGGGCTGAAGAAGAAGTGTGGGACTAAAAATGTGGTCTATGAATTGACATGTAGTCACTGTGGGGATAATTATATAGGGGAGACTAGCAGGCCAGTGAGACTGAGATATAACGAACATCGGAGGGGTGGAATCAATGGGGAGGCGGATACACCACTCGGGGACCATGTCACTCAAAAACATCCGGAACTGAGTCCTAATGACACCACCTTGACTGCCAGAATCCTGCGTGTCTGCAGAGACGAAGCGGATAGGAGGATCGCTGAATCTATTTGCATTCGAGATGCGAGGCCTAAAATTAATGACAATACTACATCATGGCAACTTCTTCCACACTAGGTATTGTGGATAGCTACGCGGTACTTGTAAGATGTTTTAGAATGTATGTTGTATGCCTAAACCCAAGCTGCTTGCTGCTGTATGAATTGCATGTTGTGATTGGATGTGAATCGTGAGATGGATATTGGAACTGAGGGGTGGGACATGAAATAGTCACGGAGTGCATTATTTGAATTTTGTGGGCATAGATAAGGCAATTGAGACGATTTCTGCATTGTGCGACTAGGTTTAGGGTTAACGACAGACGAAGAGCTGTGCTCGAAATATATCGGAATAATTTGCATTTTGTAATTTTTCAACTTTTAGAGTAATATTTGAGGATAGGGTCAATGGTGTCGATAGTACTCATTTATTGCATAGTTGACTAGCTGAGTTGTGTGAGCTTTGCGGACCGATGTTCTGTTACTCACAGCCTCACTCCACACGTCATCTTTTCCATGCCATCAGTGCCCAGGCCCTGGGGGACAGGCAGTCATCGAACAGGGGCACCAGTTCTACCGAGAGCGCGTGTTCACGGAGGAAGAACATCCTGTCGAGCAGCAGGAGTCCCTCCAGCACCGGCTGTAGACAGGCCTGCAGGGCAGCCAGAAACTCGACACAGCGCAGCTGAGGGGAATACTGGTCCGACACGGCCGCTGCCACAGTCTGCAGCTGGTCACCACTGTCAGTCCGCGGTCGGTCACTGTCCGGCTCTAAGATGGCGGCGGCGTACTCGGCGAAGCTGGCGTAGCGGTGCGTGCCGTGTCGGCGCCGGTCGCAGACGGCGCGGCCCGTCCGCTCGGCCACCACCTGCAGCAATGCGCGCCAGCCAGTGGCGGCGGCGTGGCGGTCGTGCTCGGCGGCCGTCTGCCGGCACCAGGCGGCCACCGACTGCTGACAGGCCAGCCGGCATCCGAACGGCCCGAGCCGCGCCGCCGCCAGCCGCCGGCTCAGCAGCCGCCCGTCCGCCGCCTTGTGGTAGCAACAGGAGAGTAGCAGCAGCGCGCGCGCCTCCGGCAGTGCTAGCAGTAGGCGCAGCAGCTGCGGAGCGAGGTCGCCGCAGCAGTGCAGCCCCGACAGACACCAGCGGGCCGGCTGCTGGACGGCAGCTGCGGCCCCGCAGGAGCACCGTTCGGCAGCGAAGTCGGCGGCCAGCTGCTGCAGCTGCTGCTGACCGGCCTCAGAGTCGGACACCTGGCAGCGGACGACGCGGAGGCAGGCCGGACAACCGGCAGCCCCGGCCGCGGACAGCTGCTCCCGCCGCCGGCCGGCCGCCTCCACCAGTGGCGCGCTCCGCTCCAGCCCGAGCACACGCAGCTCCGACGACTGCCGCAGACACTCGGCCAGGTGACCCTGCGGGGTAAGCATCAGCGTCATCTCAGGCCGCACCGACTGCCGCGCGGATACCGCACCAGCCCGGGCAATATGGCCACGTCAGGCGCTACCCCTAACGTTACGTTACACCTACTGTCACATATACTGTATTAACTGCCGCGAGATGGGCCGGATGAAAACGGGGGCACGTCTAGCCAGTGAGACGGAGCGTCCCATTCCCCGGCACTTACTACTCCCGCACCGACGTCCATCACCAGTCGGCTGTTGGCCTGGCTGCAGAGGCGGCGCACGGCCGGCACCATCCGGCCGAGCTCGTGCCGCTTCTTGGCAGAGATGCCGCGAGTCAGCGTCACCGGAAGCGGCCGCTCGCTGGGTGGCGAGCCGCGCCTCCGCTGCCATCGCCGCAGCCGACCGCACAGGCGAACAAACGAGGCCAGCTCGGGCGGCCAGTCATCCTGCAACGAGATGTCAGAGGATTGTCAGATGTTCTGCAAACGCCAGAGTGAAAAGTGTGCTTAAATATCATAGATTACTTTGAATGTGATGAAGGTAAAGACCAACGTAAGCAACACGCCATAGATGCCAGATGATCATAGTAAAATACACAAATCATTTGATGTTTGGCCAATATTTCACGATTTATCTAAGGTTGAAAGCAATCTATCGAAAAGCAAGAGTATGCCACTAGCGGATCCAGGGGGATAGCGGCCATGCTCCCCCGCCCCAAGAAAAACGCCTGAAATCTTGTTTTGGAAAGTTTGTTTGATGGAAAGTGTTTTAAATCAGCAAGCTAAATCCGATGAGTTTTCAGAATTGTGTGAGACTTTTTGGAATCCCCCCCAACCACCCGTGCCCCCCACCCCCACCCACCACCGTTCTGGATCCGCCAATGAGAGTATCTATTACAGTAATTGTCATACCTGAGCAATTCCTTTAGCTATATCATGTAGGACTTCAACTGTTGCTTTTTGGCCAAATGCAAGCCATTCATTTGGCATATCATCAACCACATTTTCTGTAAAGATATTGGTCATCTTGAAGTTGAAGAGCCAGGAGTATCGATAGAGCAACTGTTGTATTTCATCAGAATAAGCATCAATGTTTTCCGGCTCCATCAAATTGCAAATTAATCCTTCCCTGGAAAAACAATCACATAAGTCACGTTTATCAAAGGATCCTGTGGGATTCGAGATCTGTAGATTAATTTTATCGAAGGATCAACTGCCATCCAAGATCCGCTGTTGTATTTTGTCGTGAGATAAGTTGGAATCTTGGATACGTTACTAGATAATGTGGAGAGATCTGCCTGGATCTGGGATCTGTTCCTGAGAACCATGCGCATGTCTGCCTGTGACGGAACCGATGGCAATGGGAGGTACCGCTTGAAAGCTTAGAAATCATACCGCAAGATGTCACTCAAGTCGGTCGGACCGATTGCGCGACTGCTTAGCGAGCGTGTTTGCGTTTTTGACCCTTCTTTGGGCCCGATCGGTATGAAAGGCGAAATGGCACAACAGTTTCCAACCATGCCGCGTCGAATGGTGAAGACCTCGAGTCGCTATCTCTGATAGGTTCTGAGTTTCAGCGTAGCAGTAGCGTTTTCAGATCTTCTTTGGGTCCTCGTGGGCCTTATTTGGGCCCGATCGGTTTGAAAGGCGAAACGGCACTCCTACAAGAGCGTAGCTTTCTAATGGTGAAAGAATGAAGTCTCTAGCTTATGTAGTTGCTGAGTTTCAGCGTGGCAGTGAACCGTGGCAGTGCAATCTATATACCCCCCGCATACCGTTATCGGACCGAACGACATGCGCGCCGCCTGGTGGTAAAAATAACGCGGTGCCTTCCATTGACGCACAGCCGCTGAAATATCTGTCTGAGTGGTATGGGGTCAATCGGGCCTTCATTAGTGACACTTGCTGGGCGAGTCTAATGCTGTCAACTAATGGCATAAGGTCACTCGCAGCTCTGAATATGCTCTCTGAAGTCTTGAACTGACGTGTTGCCCGAAAGGTCGTTCGAGTCGATGTAGATATGGTCTGCTGTTCGGTGTCCCAACTCCCATGTGAAGTCATGCCAGGTTAGAGTCCAGACTCAAGGGCGGATTCAGGATATTTTAGAAGGGGTGGCAGCAGGCCAATTTAGGGGGAGCCTTCCAAAGAAAGGGCGCCGTCACTGGCCGACAGGGCGCCGTCAATGGCCAAAAGGGCGCCGTCACTGGCCGGAAGGGCGCCTCGGGTCAAACGGACCAGGTCATGACCTGTATGACATGATACTCGGTAAGTTACTTTCAACAGGGCGCCCAAAAGGGCGTCCAAGCGGTCCATAGGGACGCTGCGTGCTCACGGGCTGTCCATCGCCGGGCGCCTGGCGGCGCCCGGCGACAGACAGCCCGTGGGGCGCCCTTCTGGCAGGGGGGGGGGGGCCGCGACCGCTGCGGCCACCCCCTGGATCCGCCCCTGAGTCCAGTAGATTCATTCCCAGTCATTCCCTAACAGTACATAAATTGCTAGGTCGTTTGCTGCCTTGGTGTTGTATCGAACAGGGGAGAAAGATGATTCTTTGTTAACACATTCCAGAAATGACCAGTAACGCTTAGGGTTGGTCCGAAAATCTTCGATGAGTTTGCGAAAATGTTGGGAGTAGCGGGGTGTTAAACCCGTTTTGAAGTATCTTCTCTTGTTGGCGAAGTCGGCGCGACTTCTGGAGTCTGGACTTCTGGAGTCATTACATCGCATGCGACAAAACGCTGCCTCCTTCAGGCGCATGGCCAATCGGACCGCCCGATCGAACTACGGCGGCAGTCTGCGCAAGATTTCCACCGTGGGGACGTGATCAACTATGACGGAGTTCAGCGCAGACTGGTTATTGATTCAACACTGATTGAATCGATTGGAATCGTTCAATCAAAATTCCTTGAATAAAAAAATAATTGATTCACCACCAGATCTTTTGATTCATGAATCGTGATTGAATCAAAATCCGCATCAAATCAAGGCTGATTGAATCAAAAGATTTATCGATTCTTAACAATTCAAGTACACTGGTAAATTGTGCAAATACATGCATTCCCAGTGGCTACATTCATTTACACTGAAATAGGATTGCAGTAACAACGTTTTAATGATCATATATATGTATGTTTCCATTTTTTATTGATGACATAAATTCACCACATATATTTAAATGTTGAATCAAACGTGAATCGATTAAAATATTTGTTTTGATTCTTTGACTCGGAAAGAATCAACTCTCAAAATTTTCGCCGTGAATCGAACGGTGATTGAATCATTCAGATTCCAAAATGAATCATGATTGAATCGTTCCAAAAAAGTTGAATCAATAACCAGTCTGGTTCAGCGGCGTGTAGGTGTCGACGGCCTCGTTGACGCCCATGCCGTCCAGGATCCCCAGTAGATGGGGAACAAACCCTGACGCGGGCCCGCGAAATCGGCGCGTTTGTAATCCAGAGCAGTGCGCCTCGTCACCAGTGGAGAACACGCCGCAGACACGCCGAAGCCGGTGACGAACTCCTTGTGGTCGGAGTCGAACACACCGTACCGTCCCACACGTCGACAGCGGCAGAGATACGTCGACTGAATGCGAGGTCTGCGGTGTTCTTGCCCCTGGTATGCCCAGATATCCATTGTTCCCGACCGTGAACGTCACACGAGTAAATCAAACTGACGGCACAGGTGTTGGCTCTAGAGGTGTCCGATACTGCTCCATCAGGTGCAGTCGTCCACATCGACTAGGTTGACATCACCCGCGACGACGAGCCTGCCATCTGCCGGTGGAGCATCGGCAATTGCGGCGGTGATCCTTTTAAGCGCTGCGTTGCCGCTAGACAGCCTGTAGCAGACTATGACAGACAAGTCACCACTCGTGTTGGTCCGATCAGCAGTGACAGGTGAACGATATGAATCAATCATTTTCACGTTGCCACGGAGTAATCGTATCATATAAGTTTGAGCTGTTCGTCAAATTTGTCATTCATGTATCATATTGTTGTGGATATGCCAGTGGGATGGATCACAGTTGTGGCTGTTGTATGGCTTCATGGTCTCGGATGCTATGGTTGCTTGCTGTCCAATTGAACTGTTCAGTGTTGTTTCCCTTTCCAGCCCCTTTGCTACATACTCTTGCAGTTCATTATCTGAGACTGCCAGGGTTCCTGAACGTTTGTTCAGACTGCAGGTTGGTATTGATATGGTCCTACATTTGGTGTCCCATATCAAACCAGTAAGACGCCTTAATCGGCGAAGGACGAGCGAGCCCGTAGAAACAGGGTTGGAAAAGTTGCTGTTTGCTGGTATACAGGGGTACCAGGAAATTTTGTACTCTGGAATTGTAAAGTGTGTGAAAGAATTAACTTTTTTTGTACTCTTTGAGTAGGCAATAAATATTCTTAGAAACATGCCAAACTCATATGAATATTTGTGTTCCCAGGCACAGTAGACATCAATGAGAGAAAAATGGAGCGACATCAAGCAGAAAACGATTTCCAACCTCCAAGAACCAGGTGTCTAAACTGAAACCTTTGGTCAGCAAGATGAAGTGCCAGCGCCTACATTGTGTTATTCCAATGCATGTTTCAAATGAACATATTTATGTTTTAAATATAAACATGATTTATGATGCAGTCTTCTGTCTGAGAACAAACTGATCACAAATTATGGGCTAATCCAGATAACTCATTAGCAAATACTGAACCATGCGAGAATGGCGTAGGGCCAAAGTTAAAACACAGCTCTTCCTTAACCCTCGCCCGGTTAGGGGGGGGGGAGTGGATGCCACCCCCCCCCTCGGTTTTTCTGGAATAACTCGCGTAGTTTCCAACCGATTTCGATGCAACTTTCAGTACCCTACTTTTGAAGAAGAAAAAATCCCACATGCTCTGAAAATTTTGCATTTCTAACCCACATGACCCGTGACCTATGACCTGTTTCTCAAGGTCATGTCAGGCGCAACTGGCGTCCCGCGGTATCGATGCTTGTAACTTGTGCAGTTTCCGAGTGTTTGTTGTTCATGAACATATGTACAGGTTTTTCCAGGTGACAGTTGTGGTTTCCACTGCGATTGTGACCTCGATTGACCTTTTCAGAGCTCAACTGAGGTTATTGACCTCCGATGACTTTTTTGGGCTTCTGGCGGTTTCTAAGACATTTTGTGACGCTGATTTCAAATTTGGGATCCATTTTATATAATTATATGTTCCACTGGGGTACCATGCGCTTCCACAGGTCAACCGAGGTCACTGACCTCAGATGACCTGACATGACCTTTTTGGAAGTCAGTTTTTACGACATTTTGTGACGCTGATTACGAATTTGGCACCCATTAAACATTATGATATGCTCATTCACGATTCTAGCTCGATAAAATTCAATGTATACGCATTTACAACTTTGATGACTTTTGGGTCATTGACATGACTTCCTAATGACCCAATACCTTAAAATCGGGTATCAGCGGCTTCCTCTAGTCACAAGCAACACGTTCGTCTTTCTATCGAAGCTCTATCTCAATTAGTGGCGAAACGCTAAGGGGGGGGGGTCGTACCCCCCCCCCCCACCCGAACACGTAGTGATTTTGTCCTACCCGGACGAGGGCTAACCCGCGCGGCGCTGGGGGGGGGGGGGGGTAAATTTTACCCCCCCCCCCCCTCCCGGATTTTCACAATAACTTAAAACTATGACAGATATCGAAGTGAAACTTACGGTACATTATGGTACATCAATTCTACATCTTCTGTTAAAATTTTATTGAAATTCGTTAAAATTTGGGGAGATAATGAGGTTTAGCGACGTCATGTCATTTTTGGTGAAAAAACGTTAAATGTTTGAAAAATCGTAGAAAATAGCGTGTTGATGCAAATGGCAAATACAATGCGTCGAAAGAAAGGCAATAACATTGTCTTTAAAATGGCTATCTTGGATTTGCAAAATGTTGAGGTTTTGACCCCAAAAAATGAAAAAAACTGATTTTTTTGGAAGAATTTCCACAAAGTTTTTGTTGTTGAAGATTTGCAAAAAATAAACGGAAGATATATTAGAGAACCGAGTATGAACGATGCTCAAACCAAATTTCAAAGCAATTTATTTATTTTTGACTGACTTATGGCTCTAAGAATAAGTAACTCATGACGTCATTTTTCGAAGTTGCGTTTTTTGGCTTTTACTGACCAGATCAGACAAATAAATGCCACCACTATATTTCTAAGACAAAACTAGTTTAAAAACATGCAATGTTTATTTAGATTAATCAATTTCAAATTGTTGACCTTATTGTGACCTGACCTTGACCTGAGGGCCATTATATGGTGTCAGGCTGTGAACATGCCTGCTTCTATCGAATTATACGTGTAAAATAACCCATACAACATGTGTCGCATGGCTTTCGTAGACCTTTGCCCTTTTGTGACCTGACCTTGACCTTGACCTTTGCTTAAAATTTCACTTTTACTTATGCGGGAGATGCATTATACATTTGGGAGCACTTTGTGAGATAATGGTTGCAATACAAGGCTTTGGATGGAAAGTATAGCCCAAAAACCCAAATACTGAAATTTTGACACTTGACCTGACCGTGACCTGACATGTGACCTTATGTTAATAATTTCGGGCATGCGTTAGATTCTTCTCACTGAGAGCTTTCGATCGCCACCTTGCGCGTCTCGCTGCGGTTATTGGTTCGGAAGATACGAGGGGGGGGGGGGGGTAAAATTTACCCCCCGCACCGCACGTTCGGATG
The DNA here is from genome assembly GCA_036785665.1 of Chirona hameri. Classification (NCBI taxonomy): domain Eukaryota; kingdom Metazoa; phylum Arthropoda; class Thecostraca; order Balanomorpha; family Balanidae; genus Chirona; species Chirona hameri. Next base: position 19,370 of record JAXIVJ010012613.1, read on the forward strand.
GAGACCCCAGCGCCGCGCGGGTTAAAGGGACTGTCCCACCTTTGTGAAAGTTGTCGAATCACACTTAATTGTATGTCTACATGTCAGGCCAGGTCAGCTGAACATGTTCGTTAATTTTTTTTTCCGAAACAAAAATGTTTATCTTGGAAGATATTAAACTTTTAGTTTTAAGCGAGAAGTTGGGTTGGTGACGTCATATGATTTTTTTTAATGACAGGGAAATCCTTTGTGCTGCCAAATATATGACACAATTTTTTTGTCGACATCTATTGCGCAGAAAAAGCGAACCACCCGGTGTCTAGATTGGCTTAGATTGCGAACCACCAGGGGATCGATAAATGAAAGACGAAAATATTCCAAGGCTGACCTTAAAACAAGTCGACTATCATTACCAGTTGGGTAAAGAGACGACGCTGTCGGTTTAGAGTCCCTATTCAAATACACATGGGCCTTATGTTTTACAGATGTAAAAATCAAACTCGAATATCTTTTTGATTAGATCATTGCGGTTGTTTTAACTGCTACCATACTTAATTTCGATGCCTAGCCATACAAATGGCTATCTCAACTCAAATATAATGTTAAGGTGGGATAGTCCCTTTAAGGCAGAGTACATGTCGATTATCTCGAAAAGCGTCAGCCAGTGGTGTTAAAAATGGCAAAAAGCAAACAAACAAGAAACTAAACACCTACCAATCTGACTCAATAATCACGCACCGCCGTAGACTAGGGTGTGTCACTCGGATACTTTTTCTTCCCGATCAAATTCTACCACCGATTTTATCATGCGCTGCATGTGTGGAAACAATTATATGTCATTCGTTCCTTCTTATCTTTTGCCTCCATCCGGCGCCGAGCGATCAAAGTTTCTCCCAATCCTTAACTATTGCGACCACGGCGCCCCTATCGGCGAGCAGTGGAACTACTTCACCGAGCGGTGTCCATAAGTCGATGTGGCCTTTTTGGGAGAAAATAATCAGTAAAATGCGCATGAATATATTCCTGGGAAGATATTCGTCTTCACATATATGAACTAAGCAGTGCAACAACAGTGAAATCAGTGAATAACAATGTCGATATTAACAAGTGATAAGGAAATGCATGGACTTGCCGAAGTACAGATGCGTGAAAAATGCTTGTCCGAAGCAGTAGAGCGCGGTCTAAATTAACTACAAAAAACGTGCGAACTTGGACAAAAAGCACAAAACTCTGCTGATAACTATAAAAAAAAAACAAGTGCGGTAAACACTACCATCATAGTATGTATGTAGCGTTGGAGCAGCTACTACAATGGTGCGAATGAATCTAGCATCCAGTCAGGCTCTTTGTGAACGACTTTTTGCTAGTGACAGCTGGCAGTCTCCGCCTCCGTTACCACCTTGACAGCACGTTCCACAGCGACTGTATGAACTGGATACGGGGGCACAACCAGCGGCGCGTTCCGGAGGCCATCCAGCTGTGCGTCGCTGAGAGCCATCGTCAGGGACGGCTCGGTGATCAGCTCTGCATTCCAGTCCAACAAGTCGGTGTACTTCTCGGCCGCGAAGTTGACTGACGGGAGCTTGGATGGTCGGACATTTTGCTCCTGCGACTGCCGGCGACACTGCTCTATCGTCGTTACCGCTTGGTCTCGCACTTCTGAGTCTGTATCAGCGACCATGGCCAGTAAGAGCGCCTCCGGGTGCGCCCAGTACGCGTTCCGCTGCAGTACTGGGCGAATGCTGTCCTGCAGTTCCTCGGGCAGGAGTCGCAGCAATTCCACGCTCCGCATCAGGTTCTTTGAGCCGTTTTCGCAGCTGCTGTGCAGTCGGATATTAAACCACATTGGAATGTAGTGCTTCATGAGTTACTCTACCAGCTGCTTTAGCTGGTCGGTAGGGTTCTCGCTGGACACGTACAGGCGCAGTAGTCTTGTTGCCAGAGTCAGCCACCTGGAGCGGGGGGGGGGGGGGGGGATGCAGGATAGCATTACTAATATACGATATAGCATATGGTAGATGTTATTATCGATGTTAAAGGAAGATAATGGCGGGTAGATGAGTATAATAAAATGGAATGAACGTATGCATGGTGTCGAACAAATGCTTTCTTGAAATAAACGCAAATTAGGCACGCTATCAGAAACGTACGTTAATGTGAGTGCAAATACGCAAATATGTTACTATGAGTGAACTGTAGAGTAAGATTTCCGCCCCTCCTCACTTTGCTATTTTGGTGACAAGTTAAACCAATTGCCTATAACAGTATGAATATTCAGCCTTTGTGCGTACCTGGCATGGTTCACTGGTCCGATTCGTCGGTTGGCATCCTCTTCAGAGATGTGACCAGCCTCCACGGCCTTGGCCAGTGTGTACAGCAGCTGCTGATCGGTGCTCAGCTCCGAGAATACTGCCTCGGGCAGCTCTGGAACTTCACTGCTCACCGGCTGGAAGGTGCTGACTGGAAGGCGGTGTACGTTACCGCTGGCAGCCTTGCCGAGAGGGCCAGAAAATGACCTTGGTCCCGAGGTCTCTCCATCTAACTGACGGAACACCTCCCGTAGGTTCAGTTCATTTCCGTGTAACTGGCAAATGAACCAGTGTAGTGGCCGGTTTTTACTCAGTTCGAGAAGACGGCACACACCGCCATAGCGCCCCGTGTTCACAGCCGTGCCATCGCATCCAAGAACACATAGTCAGCGACGCTGGTATCAGCGATAGTATCGAGAACTTTTGCTTGGTCCATTGCCCGGCCAGTGTCCGGTGTGAAGTGCCCGAGGTATTGGCCTCCTGGCTCAGCTACTACTGCCACATGTTCCTCTACTGTTTCTGTTGATCGTCCGACGGCGGTACGATCTTTTCGGCCATCGAAATATAGAGCTCTGAAATCTTGACCGTAGTCTCGCTCTCGCTCTTGGGCTGACACCTGTCTCAACCGATTTCTCTCCCGCCACACTTTTTTGGATCAACTGCCAGCGACGTGTCGTCCTTATCTATGCGACCGATGTCTTCTTGGAAAACATTTATTATTGTAGCTACAGCACGATTTGATAGTCCAAACCGATCAGCCGCTAAAGCCGTATTGTCAAGTCTCTCCCGATTCAAATCTGTCGTATCGGTTCCGTGGACATTCCATTTCAAGTTTTCATCAGACGTGTTCACGGAGCTCTCACGGTCGTCTGTACTGCTGCCAGCCTGCAGACCAGACGGTCCAGCTTCCATGTAGTCGCTGGGGGCTGCAACTTCGCTGGGTCCCTCAGTTACTTCAGTCTCTTTCCCTGACAGATCTCCGGACTCGACCGATACCATACTCCGTCCTTCTTGCCGGGACAGACTCTGCCTCCGGTGTGCTGCTGCCTGACGCCGGCGACTCTCCACAGTGTCCAAACCACCGATGAACTGCTTGCGGGGTCCCCTTTGATCCCTTAGAAACGTGACCTCGTCAGGCAGCACTCGGTTCTCTCGGGGGCAGCTGCAGCGTTGCAGACATTTGCAGAGGGCTATGTCGAATAGCTTCCTGAAGAACTGTTGATTCATCTGTGCCCTCGACTTTTCACTGCGCTGACTTTTCTTGACTTTGTTCAAATTTCGGAACTTTGTGTAACACAGCTCCAACTTGCGCGCGACGCTCGTGACCTGCAGCGTAGGAATGCCCTCTCGCTCCCACATCTTGATTATCTTCTCAGCGGACGGTTTGTATATCTTTCTCTGCTTGTCTTTTCCCCGAACGACTGAATGCTCACTGTGCATAAGTCTGATATAATTGACAGCATCCTTGTTTGTCGGAAACTGATTTGATGGTAGGTCACACGGAGCTCCCAGAGCGAAGTGTTTGGACCGGCTACGTTTAGCCATAGCACTAGCGTATCACGGGGACGGGGCTCAAGGCACTAAACACTGGCAACAGTAGCGCACCGACCCACAGACGTTTCTTGACTGACTCACACCTCTGCTCGTCGCGTTGCGAGTCAGACATCTGGTGGTGTCGGACGACAAGATCGTGTCGCCCCGTCATTGTCATACGACACGTACCGTCTCACTGACCGAGCGTGTTCGTCGCTCTCGGCCGGCACGGTCAGTTGCCACCCCCCCCCCCCCCCCCCACACACACACACTCACTGCCATTGAATGTCTACTGTGCGGTGCCTAATGAATCATGAGGCATTATGAAATACAAAATGATGATGTCACAGCTTTACTAGCTTTTGAGACGAAGTAATGTAGCCCAAATCGAAACGGGGGACTTAGTTCTGCCAGCCGCCAATAGAGGCGCTGCGGTCGCCAATGTTAAGAGAATAGGAGAAACGTCGAACGCTGGGCGCCGGATGGCGGTTAAAGATGAAAGGAAACGAGTGGTAAATTTGTGTGTTTGTGGGTGCAGCGCATGATAATATTGGTGGTAGAGTGTGCACTGTGACAAGTGACACACCCTAGACTAGACACGGCACTACACAATTCAAAATAGCGTACCACGAGACGTCCTGCGCCGAAAATGTCTCTTAACTTCCTTCAGAAGAGATGAGCACAAGATTACACTGCTGAGTACTTTCCTCTACGAGTACCTTGTGTACCGAGCACCTTTCCCCTTGTTGGAAAAGCTCATGGTACCTGGTATTCGTTGAGAATAAGTGCTATGCAAATAATCATTCTTTTAAAAGGTTAAATGATCAATTAAATGGTATCAAAAGAAAGTGTTTGCCTTCCTGATGCCAATGGTACCATTTTTTGTTAAGACGACCGCCGTTTTTAGGCGTAAATAGCTAATGATAATCCTTGTACCTTGTTATCCTTGTGTCTAGAATACCAGGTCACCAGGTGCATACCGGCGAAGTTTTATGAGGATATATCTATCAATCGGGCTCGTTAGTCTAAATTAACTAAATATGAATGTAAAATGTTCAGCCTTATTCAAAAAAATGAAATTCAAGAGCATCCGACACGTGAAAGAGGTCGTATAACACTGTCTAAGATATACTCAGCGCTCTTCTCAGTTGCTTCTCGGCAACTCTCAACTCGAGCTCAACGCTGATTGGTCCGTGTCCACACCGGGCACATTTCTTGAGAACAACACTATTACACCGCAAGTCTTGCTCCACGCGCTCTCTCGTGTTTTGCGACTATGATGCGCCATTACGATGCGCCGACTATGAGTGTGCCTACTCACATCGCTTATGTTACGTGGTTTGCTAGCCACGTACTTCACACTTTAGCAGTAGTTTAAATCTCCCAAATGTATCTTGCTCGCCATAGTTGTCTCGCCTCATCTTCCCGCTCATACTGCTATGTGTATAACGACGCTACCTTATTCTCTTTGTACAGGACCTAAATGCAGTTGTGTCTGAGCTTGCTACGAGCCTGTGGTTGGAACCGAAACAGAGAACGAAACATGGCGACAGCTTGTGAGGATTTCTAAGTTCAGGTGGTTCTTGTAGCGCTTACTCTCTGGAAGTAAGTTGCATATATGAGATAATCTATCCACTATTGAACGTAAGATTCGCGTCCCCAGATTTTGAGACGAAATCGGCGCAGCTCAAGTTCTTGAAACAAGCAAGCAAGCATGGCTACTGAAGAGAGCCGCAGACCTATTGCTATACCAGGCATTAGACCACCCCAACCATTCTCTCTGGGGGGTAATGCTGAAGAAAACTGGAAAATGTTCAAGCAAAGATGGTCCTCATACTCTATTCTCTCTGGGTATGACAGTTTCGACAGAGAAGTACAGGTCGCTCTGCTTCTGAACCTACTCGCTGATGACGCACTCAAGGCCTACAATGGGTTTCAGTTTGACACCCTGAAGAAGAGCGAACAGTCCAGGAAATCATGGCGAAGATGGAGAAGTTCTGCGTGGGGGAGGTGAACCCAACCTATGAAAGGTTCATATTCAACAGCAGAAAACAGTCAGAAGATGAGACCATAGATGTTTTCATCTCAGACCTGAGAGATCTGGTCAAAACCTGTCGATTCCGTGAAGACTGCCTGCCATCCATGATCATGGATACGATTGTACTAGGAGTGTCAGACTCAAAGGTACAAACTGAGCTGTTGAAATGCAGGAACTTGACCCACGAGAAATGCATTGATATATGCAAAGCATCTGAAAGTGCCCTGGCCCAGAACAGAGCCATGAGGTCAAGTGAAGCTGTGAACAGAGTGACGAGTGGACCACGAAAAGGCGGCTACAAGCCAAACTGGAAGCCAAGGAACCAAGACAATGGGCTACGGGTCTGCAAGTTCTGCGGAGAGCAACACCCCATGCGAAAAGAACAGTGCCCTGCCTATGGAAAAACCTGCATGAAGTGTGGCCTGAGAAACCACTATGCGTCAAAATGCTTCACAGCCGAAAAACAAAGAGTTCACCAGCTGCAAGAAAGTGAAGAAGAGCCAGAGTGGGTGAACATGCTGAATGTGGAGCAGGAAGACAAGGGCAAAGAGGTGAAGTGCCTCATGATGGTGGATGGTGAAGAAGTTCGCTTCCAAGTTGATACAGGGTCCAGTGTGAACCTGCTACCGAAGAGGTATGCGACAACCATCCGGCCCACAAACAAGATGCTGCGGACATGGGACCAGGGTGACTTCAAGCCTGAAGGCATGGGCCGAAGGGTTGTGGAAAACCCATGAAATGGAAGCAGGTACTCTGTTGAGTTCCTGGTCTATGACGGCAACCTGACTCCGCTGCTGGGACTCAGGGCAAGCCAACGGATGAAGCTCATCAACGTACAGACAGACAACTTCGTCCAAGTCAACAGCCTGAAGGTCGAAGATGACTATGGTGACGGCATGGATGGAGGCCTCGGAACCCTAGAAGGGCAGTGTAACCTGAAAGTCAAGCATGATGTCCAGCTTGTGGTCATGCCGACAAGAAGGGTCCCCATCTCTGTAAGACCCAAGCTGAAAGAAGAGCTGGACCGACTGGAAGAACAAGGCGTCCTGGAGAAGGTCGAAGAGCCAACTCCGTGGGTGAGCCAGATGGCTGTCGCCGAGAAGAAGGACGGCAGCCTGAGAATCTGCATTGACCATCAGGAACTGAACAAGGCACTACAGAGGGAGCACACCACCCTGCCAGTCCTCGAAGACACTGCATGAGCTGGGCCAGTCCAGGATGTTCTCCAAGATGGACCTCAAGTCAGGATACTGGCACGTCTGCCTGGACAAGGAGTCCAGCCTGCTGACCACCTTCCAAACGTGTTTCGGGCGGTACAAGTGGCTCCGCCTACCATTTGGGCTCTCAGTATCCGCAGAGATCTTCCAGAAAAAGCTCCAGCAAGCACTGGAAGGCATCGATGGAGTCGTCTGCGTGGCTGATGACGTCATCATCCACGGCAAAAGCGAAGAAGAGTACGACGCCAACCTGCTGAAGTTCCTGGAAAGATGTCGAGAGAAGGGAATCCAGCTCAACAAGGAAAAGAGCAAGCTCCGAGAGAAATCGATGGTGTTCATGGGACACCTGATCACTGAAGATGGTCTCCAGTCAGACCCAGAAAAGGTCAGGGCTATCACGAGTCTTCCCGCTCCAGAGAACATCAACGAGCTCAGGAGATTCCTGGGCATGGTGAACTACCTATCACGGTACCTCCCGCACGTGACTACTGTGCTGCACCCACTGCAGAACCTGCTGAAGAAGGAGGTGCCATGGACGTGGAGCGAACACCACGAGAAAGCGTTCCAGGAAACTAAGAAAATGATCGAGGCGAACGCGAAACTGACCTACTACGACCTGAAGAAGGAGTTGGTCGTGGTAAACGACGCATCAGAGTACGGTCTGGGAACCGTAATGACGCAGGAGGGCAGACCAGTGGCGTTCGCTAGCCGTACGCTGTCCCCTGCAGAGCGCAACTATGCGCAATTAGAGAAGGAGATGCTGGCGGTGAAGTTCGGTCTCGAGAAGTTCCACCACTATACGTACGGACGCCCCGTCACCGTGGTGACCGACCACAAGCCGCTCGTCAGTATTAGGAAGAAGCCCCTGGCCAAGGCACCAAAGAGGTTACAGAACATGCTGCTGAACACTCAAAAGTACAACTACGAGCTGGTGTTCAAACCCGGAACTGAAATCCCAGTCGCCGACGCGATGTCGCGGTCACCGCTGACAGAAACGGGGCAAGGAAGCGTGCCAGTTCATGCGGTGTATGCGGCACCATTCAAGCAGGAGCGGCTGGACGAGATCCGAGGAGCGACCGAGAGGGACGCCTCACTACAGCAGCTAAGGATGACCATTATGACAGGCTGGCCAGCTGAGAAGAGCGTCCTGCCTGATGCTGTCAAACCGTTCTACAACTACAGAGACGAACTGTCAGTCCATGATGGCACCATCGTGAGAGGAGATCGAGTCGTCATCCCAAAGACGATGAGGAAGGACCTGCTGGTCAAGCTGCATGCTGGACACTCGGGCATCAACTCCTGTCTGCGGAGAGCCCGCGACATCTTCTGGCCAGGGATGTCAAATGACGTCAGAGAGTACCTGGCAGCATGCGACATCTGCTCCTCAAGCCCTACAAACCAGGCACCAGAGCCCATCTACGCTCATGCCGTGCCAGACCGTCCGTGGGAGAAGGTGAGTACAGACCTGTTCTGTATCGAAGGGCGAAACTACCTCGTCACTGTAGACTACTTCAGCCAATTCGTCGAAGTAGACTACCTGACCGAAACCACCTCGCAAACAGTGGTCAGCAAACTGAAGGGACAGTTCGCCAGACATGGCATCCCTGAGGTAGTAGTCAGCGACAACGGACCACAATTTTCATCAAGCCACTTCGCGCAGTTGGCCAAAACGTGGCACTTCTCCCACCAGCCATCAAGCCCCGGCAACAGCCAGAGCAACGGCGCAGCAGAAGCCGCGGTCAAGGTCGTGAAGCGGATGATGAAGAGGTGCAGAACAGCTGGCGAAGACCCGTACCTGGGACTCCTCAACATCCGCAACACACCACAAGAAGGAATGGACACCAGCACAGCACAGCGCCTGATGAGTCGGCGCACCAGGACTGTGGTCCCGACATCCAGCTCGCTTCTGCAGCCCAAGCAGAACCAGGGCCAGAAGGAAAAGCTGGAGGCAAAAAAAAGCTGCGACGGCTGAACAGTACACTGGACGAAGAACGCTCAGACCGCTGAACGTGGGCGAGTGCATCCGAATCCAGCCCATCGACAGCAAGGCCAGCCAGGCCTGGAAGAAGGCCGTGGTCAGAGGCGCCGTGACACCGAGAAGCTACGAGGTGGAAGCCGAGGACGGAGCCGTGTACAGGAGGAACCGACGGTTGCTGCGTGCTTCCCGATGGACCGAGCCGCAGCGGGCACAGGCGACATCTGATGAGCCAGCGAGAGGGGATGCCCACACACCGCCCAGCCCGCCAGAAGCACGTGCTGCGCCGGCTGACGCGCAGGCCGATACTCGCGACGCGCCCCTGTGCACCCGATCCGGGAGAGCCGTTCGTGCCCCTAAAAGGCTTGACCTCTAGGACTCGAGGACTTAAAGGAGAAGGATGTTACGTGGTTTGCTAGCCACGTACTTCACACTTTAGCAGTAGTTTAACTCTCCCAAATGTATCTTGCTCGCCATAGTTGTCTCGCCTCATCTTCCCGCTCATATATAGTCGCCTCGCTTCCCGCTTTGTGTATAACGACGCTACCTTATTCTCTTTGTACAGGACCTAAATGCAGTTGTGTCTGAGCTTGCTACGAGCCTGTGGTTGGAACCGAGACAGAGAACGAAATAGCTTATTTGGGGTTATTGACACTGGTCTATAGAACATAATTTGCTGAATTGACCCATGACTTCGTTTCTCCAGATTCGCCCTAGTTGCCGAGATATTCGAAAGACTCCAGGAACTTGCTGGGAGCAAAAAGTTATCGGGTAGACTCCAGACGGCTTCCGCTACTAGAAGCACTGCAACTATCGATTAAACTGCTAGCATATTGTTAGCGCCGGCCAATAGCAATTCAACAAAACAGCTCTTGCACGTTGATAGCAGCAGCCGAACAGAAACTGGACGGCCATCATGTTTTTCGATGATGGCCGATGGCTATCTTTTTAAAGAAGATATCAATTTAGAGCTACGAAACTTGCACATAATAAAGTTCACAGTGGCAAGAACGTGCTGTGCAAAACTTGTCTTTCTATCTTGCATGATGTGACCGTAATTGTATTGTCTTATGTGCGCCATTTAACATAACATCTCCATAGTGGCGATCGTTTTATAGACATCGAAACAAAAAATAAGCAAAAAACAATGTAAGTGAAAATTCAACTAAAGGGGCTCCAGATGTGAATTTCCTCATATATAACAATCAAACCAATAGCTACCTACCGTATGAAAAATATGTTTGACATTCCAAAACAGTAGGCACACTCCCTTTAACGTATTTCAATTTCATGACCGTGATTATTTGGGCCTCAAGCCTTGGCCTTGAGTATTTTATTCGTACCACACCGTGATCCAGGCATTTCAACTTGTCGTCTTGTAACAGGTTAGTGGCTTGTTGGTCACCGATGGTTGAAGATACAGGTTTTCTGGTCACATACGTACTAAAGTACTTCTTCAGTTTACTACTGCCTAGTGTCCTAGCATTGGTAAATTTGGGTGGGAAACGACACCCTATGGATACTGTTTTTCCGCTCTCTTTCCCGAGTTTAACTGGGATTTTCAACTCCTTATTTTAAAATGTATTGGATAATTGGAACCCTCATACTGATTCATGGATGTAATGATGGGGACAGCCTGTGTAGGGAAAGACAGGTAATAATTGGCATAGGTACCTAATAACTAATTCTGGTGAGCGGGTAATTGGATATTAATAAAACCGAGTACATATGTTATTTGGTTGAATTTTCCGCTCTTTATGTTTATTTTTAGCCAGAATTTTCCACTCCGCTCCCCAGCTCCAAAGCAATCCTAGGACCCTGCTACTGCCTGTGTACTAGTTAGGGCACATAACATTGTCTCTTGGGCCCTTTATTGCCATACAGCCTAATCTGTAACTGCCATGAATATAATCCTATTTGTAATTATGTACTATTTTTTTCTGAGAAAATGTACTCCGCTACCAGCAAAAGTAAAATTCCCACCCTCGCGTTATTACCATGAATATACTACTACCTGTAATTATGTACTCAATTTTTCCAAGAAAATGTACTCAGCATACCAGCAAAAACAAGTAAATTTCTAACCCTGCGTAGAAACCCGATAGTTTCTTGAGTTACGGAACAGGGGGTGTGCACGTGCGCATGTACAGTGTAACCCAGAGTTTGCCTTGCACGACATTGCCAGTAGTGTGGTCTCAGACCACACACCAAATTTTAGCTTAATCGTTCCAGCCGTTTCTGAGTTACGCAACAGGGGTGTGCACGTGCGCACGTGGAGTGTGACCCAGAATTTGCCTTGCGCGACATTGCCAGTAGTGTGGTCTCAAACCACTCACCAAATTTCAGCTTCATCGTTCCAGCCGTTTCTGAGTTACGGAACAGGGGGTGTGCACGGGCGCACGTGCAGTGTGAACCAGAGTTTGCTAGTAGTGTGGTCTCAAAACACACCAAATTTCAGCTTAATCGTTCCAGCCGTTTCTCAGCTATAGCAGGACAATGTTTTCTGACACCCGACGCGGCACGTGCCACGCGCCATCCTGACCCCTCGTGTGAGACGAAATATGTCAATAACATAATTTATTGAATGAGGCTATCAGATGGCGAAGACCGTTTGTCAATCGGATGCGGGATTCCAAAGATATAAGCTTCTGAAAAGCGCTACGGTCCGGTCGGGCCGGGCCGGGCCGGGTCGGCCGCTTATATGTGAGAAAAACCCGGTATTCAGTGACGACTCGCGAGCGCTTCGCGCTCGCTCGTAATACGCTATCTCAGGTTAGTTTCCAAAGAGCATCATTTTTGTTGGTGGCTGTCGCTGTGTCCAGTAGATCTATTGTTATCTTCACTCCTCATTTGTCATTACTATAGTACTCTGGCAGTGTTGATGGAGAAATCTGAAGTCACTGATGGTCACTGAAATCTAAAGTCACTGAAATATGAAGTCACTGACACAAAAAAGTAACTAATGGAATGCTTTCTGTCTCCCTCATTTAACCCGCGCCGTGCCCGGGGGAGCGTTTAGACCCCCCCCCCCCTAAGGTTTTTCGAGGATAGCGGAGAAACGGCGCCGTCGTTTTTGGCACAGCTGTTCGGGTAACAATTACCCACATTGTGTTAAATTATTGACCTCGAATAATCTCAGGTCAGGTGACCTGGTCAACAAGAATATGATTCGAAGCGCCTTGACGAGACAAACACGATGGCGTCACAATTATTGACTTATCTGTATTAGGTAAAAAGCTATTTTCGAAACACGTTTTGCCAAAAAATAGCATTTTTGACCTTTGATGAGCTCTAGAGCCTAAAATATTGACCTGAGCTAAAATTTGAGGACATCAAGTGCGATTACATTTTTTCAAGAGCTTTAGTCTTTTCAGTTTGTTCTAAAAGTTCAGTTCAGTTCAGTTCAGTTCTAAAACTAACAGCGATTGGAAGAAGTGGTAATAAAATCGGAAGCTCATCGATGCACATCAACGGCGGCATAGTTAGTGGTTGCGACCCTCAATTTTTGAAAATAAATTCATTTGTTTTCAACATTAGGAGTATTGTATAATTTGTCTGTGGCTGTATATAACACTATGCTTTATATTATCATGAAAAATACGAATTTTTCCCCAAACAACTAACAAACAATAACACAAAACTGGCAATTAAATTGGAAGCTCATCGATGCACATCGACGGCGACCTATTTAGCGTCGGCGATTTGTTTACAAAGTCATTGTCAAGCTTCTCGGCGCACTTAACCATCTCGGCGCACTTGGCGAGTTGTTCCTGATTAGTATACCGAAGTCCCGTAGCAGGCTTTGTTAATGACGTCACTGGTGCCATTCTTGTGTAGCATTGCAAAATATATCTGATTTTGAGTTGAAAGCTATTTAAAGACTTATTCAAATTATTTTTTTAAGTTTGAATTTTCTTGTTAATCATTATTTAAGGTATTTTATCACTGTATTTCATAATAGTTGACACTTCAGAAACTTGTGACGTAATAATATTGTATCCAATATGCATTTCCCTCACCTTTTGCTATTGTGGCGCAGTGCCGAGTGCTTTGCGAATGCTAGCTTGCCTGGGGTTCAATTAATTCCGCCCTTATTTTATTCGAGTTGGTATAGTTTGCATGTTGTTGTTATTCATGACTTATACTGATAGTCAGTCATGCATCACGGATGCTTCACGGATTGCTTCACGGATCAGAGCGCTGCTCGAACGCACGTAGTAGCGCTTTCGTTCTCCATGGCAACCAGGCGTGAGCCAATGAAAAGCCAGAACGTATTCCCTTTCTGGATTTTGATTGGCTGACGCCTGGTTGCCATGGAGAACGAAAGCGCGACTAGCGTGTGTCCGAGCAGCGCTCAGTTTGATCGGAAATGTCACAGAGCCTCCAAAAATGCCACTGATGTAAACACTGGTAGGGAAGGACGAATTTGTCAATGACCTTCATGAAGTATACAAGGTACTTGTTTTGTATTTTTTCCAAACTTACAACTTTGAAGTTGGGAATTATTTTATTTAATTCTTAAATTTAAATAAAATAATTTTAAAACCATAACGGTAGCCTAAGAAATTGTTGCTAACAAAATCAAAAGGTCATTATTTCCCTTTAAAGGTGTTTGGTTATCACTGTATTCGAGGACACAAGGACACATGACATCCACGCGCGAGCGTCACTTCCACTCCACTGGCCTTGGGCGGCGCTGCTGCGCCGCCTCGCGTTGGCCGCCCACACGGGCAGATCCAGGACGGTCGGGAGGGAGGGTAGATTACACATATCCCAACACCTTCCCCCAGACGCTGAGGCGGGAACGACTACTGCGTTTCAAGTTCACATACAACTTAACAGTCACGCACAGCTACGCACCAATAACATAGAAACAAATATGCACCACAATAGAACACAGCTCACCTAGCTTTCGTATTTAAGTCTCGTATGTGTTTACTCCCCAACGTACGTGCAGACGGTGCGGCGGCCCACGCGGCCACGTACTGCGCAGCATTGCTGGCCGCGCCGACACAGTGCCGTCTGTGGCTGCCGGTAGCGGCTTCAGCGCGCCAGCTCCACCTGCCGCCCGGTCCCGCGACTGCTGAGCCGGCTGACTCAGCGTCCGCCGCGCATTGCTACCCGCCGCACGCGGGCCCGGCGCCGTCTCCGGTACCAGCGGGCGGTGTGGCCGCAGGAAACGGCGATTTCGCCAGTACAGGCGCCCGCTCGGCATCTTAACCGAGTAGGATCGGCGGGCGCCGATGGCCACCACGACGCCGGTGCGGTCCCATCGTCCCGTGACCAGGTCCTGGACATCCACCCCGCAGCCAATGCCGAGACGAGACAGGGGACGGGTATCCCTGTCGTGACGTTGCCGGGCGTCTTGATGCAGCTCGTCTGCTAGCGCGTCACAGTCGTCCGCCATCCGCTGCCACTGCGGTGCGAAAGCGCGATGATGCACCGGCAGGGGCGTCCGGACGGGATGGCCGAACAACACCTGAGCCGGTGACCTTCCGTCGGCCCTCGGGGTGTTCCGGATCTCCAGCAGGCCTCGATCCAGCTGCTCCTCGTCGAACCTTCCTCCCTGTGACGCGGCGATCACCAGCTTTTTGACGGACTTAACGGCCGCCTCGGCGTGTCCGTTGGACTGTGGGTGACCCGGCGATGACATCTGGTGACGCACCTCCCATTTTTCCAGGAAACGGCGCACCGTTGACGAGGCAAACTGCGGTCCTCCATCGCTCCGCAGAACGGCAGGCACCCCCATCAGAGAGAAGAGGTGGCGAAACTCGCGAGTCCGCTGGTCAGCCGACGCGGTTCGATGGCACAAGGAGACGTACGGCCATCCGGACAGCCTGTCGGCGCATACTAGGAACGTGCGACCAGCGACGTGAAAATAGTCCGCGGAGACAGACTCGAATACGCGTGAAGGCGCCGGATCTTCCTGCCACATCGGGTCTCGTGGCTGACTGGGTCGCATCGTGCGGCACACGTCGCAGACTGACACGATGTTTGCGACGTCGCGATCTATGCCGGGCCAGTAGACACAGAGGCGCGCGCATCTGCGAGTCCTCTCGACTCCCTGATGTGACGCATGCAGCTGGCGCAGCACATCCCGCCTCATGTCTGACGGAATGACGAGCCTCGACCCGTACACCAACAGACCGTCGTCCACTGCCAGCATGCTGCGCACGCCCCAGTATGGACGCACCTCAGGCGGCACCTCATGGCAGTGTTCCGGGAAGCCGTGCAGGACTGTGTCACGCAGCTTCAAATACTCGGGATCGCGTGCAGCAGCGGCCCTGACTTTCTTCAGCGCCGAGTCCATCAGGGCGCCAGCCGCGCACCATCCTATGTGGTGCTTTCGGCCTGCAGAGCGGCGATCACCGCAGAGTGTAGCGGGTCCGAGTCCGGCTCAGCCACTTCGTCCCCCGCCACCGGATCGCTGACAGGCGCCCGAGAGAGCGCGTCTGGGATCTTGTGTCGGTGACTCGCTGCCAGCTCGCGATGAAGCGGTAGGCAGTCAGCCGGAGGCGCATCGTCTGTAGCTGCGAATTTTCAATGTCCGCGAGCCCTTGCAGTTCAGGATCGATACGAGCGGTCGATGGTCAATAATGACGTCGAACTGCGGCAGGCCGGCGAGATACATGTGACACTTTTGCAGGCCCACAAACAGGCGGCGAGCTCGATCTCGATGACTGCGTACCGCGTCCTCCACGTCAGTCAGGAAACGTGAGCCCCAGTGCATCAGGCGCCACACGTCTCCGTGGCGCTGCAGCACCGCCAAGCCCATGCTGCGAGTGCTAGAGGCGTCAGTTTGCAGCGCGGTGAGGAGACGCGGGTCGAAGAATGCCATCATTGCGGCGCGGACAGCACATGCTTCACGTCACGGAAGGCGGCCTCGTGATCAGGTGTCCAACACCAGATTCTGCCCTTCTTCGGCAGGTACCACAGCGGATTGGCAGCGTCCGCCAGCTCTGATGAGAAGGGTCCCAGCTGGTTGCGAGTCCAAGAAAGACCGCAGGTGTGTGATGTTATGAGGCCTCGGAAACTCAGCGATGGCGCGGAGTTTTTCGCCGTCTGACGTTTAGCCCGTGGGGGTCACCCTGGTACCCACAGAAGTTCACCTCCTGCCGAGCGAACCGAAACTTGGCAGGGTTCAGCGTGATGCCGGTTTCGTCGCTGCGGCGAATGATGTCGATGACGTGAGCCAAGTGCTGGCTGATACGTGACGTCATACGGCAGTATGTCATCAAGATCTTCGCTGTGTCCGGCATCGCGCCGATCGCCGCGGCGGAAGTTCTCGTCCCCGGAGATCGGTGAAGCCATGGGGGCCCGGAGGAACTTCATCCTTCCCCACGGAGTCATGAAGCAGGTGAGGTCTTGCAGCGCTCCGCTATCTCCACCTGAAATAAACCCATCTTGGCGTCGAGGGGTCGAGAACCAGCGCTGTCCAGTGGGGTATGTCAGCCACAACGTTCTGTGCGGTCCTGGTCGGGTACGCCGGCCTCTCGACGTACGCGTTGAGGGTGTGAAGTCGACACAGACTCTGACTCCGCCCGACGGTTTTGGTACCAGCACCATGGCATGGCACCATTCAGTCGCGTAATCGACCGGCGTGATGACGCCTCGTGCTTGGAGATCATCCAGCTGAGCTTTTACCTCCTCACGCCAGGCGTACGGGACTGCTCGAGCTGCCGTGATGGCGACCGGCCGGTAGCCTGGCTTCAGGTCGAAACTGCATGGATGCACCGACCATCGCTCGCAGCTTGTCGTGCCGTCGAAACACGCCCCAGCCGAAAGCTCGCGATGAGGGCAGATCGGTGCTTCTCCACGGTCGTCCCTGTAAGGGTCACCGTCGCCCTCCATGACGGCAGGCTACCCCCGGGCGACGCTGCCCAGTCAGGCAGCGTCATCATCGCTGCGGTGGCGCAATGTCGTTGCAGTCGTAGGTGGCCGGCCACTAGGTGGCGCTAGCGTTCCCACGCTAGGTGGCGGGCCAGTCGGACGAGCAGTCCTGGCCCGGCAGCCGGCCAGTAGTGGCGGCCCAGTCCGGTCGGCTGATGCCGCTAGGTAGGCGGACCCGTCGGTTGGTCGCGGGCCGCCATGGCAGGCGGCGTTGCAGCGACATGACGAGTCATATGACGTCCGACGTCCTCACGGCGGCGGTGACGAGCGGCGGTGGCCCCGGTGACGTCACCGACTGCACTTGCGCTGGAGAGTCCGACGGTAGCAGACCCAGAGTCAGAGTCGAACAGCTCAGAGCGTGCCGTCCACTTTATCGATGACAAACACGGTGACACGCGCTCGTCGAGAGCCGAGGGTCACGTCGGCACTGAATGAACCCCTGCACGCCAGAGGATGGTGTCCGACGGCCGAGAATCCCTCCGTAGACTCGGTGTGTAGGTCTGCGTCGGTCAGGCCCAGAGAACGGGTCACGGCCGTCCCCATGACGGTTGCCTCGGCGTGCACCGAATCCAGAGACGGGCGTGCACCGAATCCTGTCCCGACCTGCAGGATGGTGCATTTCCACCAAGACTTTCGGAGCCGGTCGAGTAGACCGCCCGACGTACACATCGGCGACGACGCTCCAGAGGACGCGGTGGGATGGCGCGACCGAGCGCGACGGGCGCCGTGGCCGACCCCCAGGCGACGGTCCCGTGCGGCCCCCGGCGAGCGCCACCCCGCCCCCCCGCTCAGTGACCCCCAGTCGTCCCTCGTCCCCGCGCACATCGGGCACTAAACGGCCGGTACCACGCCCCGCATGGCCCACCCCGCCTCAGATGGTCCTCTCCCCCCAGCCGCTGTCGCAACACGCCCTGCTGCCCCCGACCACGCCATGCGAGCACTGCCATCCCCACCCACACGGCAAAAGACCCCCCCCACTTCCCCCCCCGTAAGGGAACGCGTATGAGTCACTACCCGGCCCCACCCCGGCTGACAGTGTAGCCAGGCCGCACATGCCCCAACCAACCCCCAACTCACAGGGGAGTACCCACCGGCACACCCAAGGACAGCTGGCCCCGTCGCCGTGCTCACAGGCAACCCCTCGACCGCAATCGAATCGACTCAGCTCCCCCCTGGTCCCCGGCCCCGGCGGGCACAAGACCATCCGCCACCCCGGCTCTACCGCACGCCCAGGTTCCCAGATACTATATCCGCCCAGCCCCCCCCCGCGCACACCCGCTACGCACAACTACACACGCGCACCCCAGAAATGCCGGCCCCAACAGCTACCCGCGTAGCCGAGGTACTGACCCACCCATGTGCTGGGGCCTCAACTCGCATGTTACTGTATCGTATGTGACACACCAAACGGAGACCTAGGTTCACAATGGTCTCCCGGCGCCGCTACACTGACATTACGGCCCCACCTTCGTCTCGCCCACCCCACACCCCTACCAACGAACACGGTCACATACACCCGAGAAATATCTCTCCGGTACCTTCTTATTCACCCACCTTCACCTCTGATCGGCCATGGACCTTTTTGCCCAAATAGTTCTCATTTTTCTTCTCAGAATTGCCAACTCACTACTAGTAATACATGCCCCCCCCCCCCCCCCCCCCACACCACCGCCCCCGAAATATCTGAATAGAAAAACGAATTATATTTTTATACAATTTTGTGTATTCGAATTAAAATTAATATTTACAGTTCATTGTACATCAATTTTATGGAAAATACCTATAAGCACCATGTTAACGATATATATAAATTAGTCAGCTGTAACAGAGTTTGCATTCAGGCCGGATATTATGATGCACCCAGGCCGACGACGGGCCAGCCAGCAGACGGCGGCGGCCGGCGGACCCGCGCGCGGTACAGTCTCTGGCAAGGCCGGTCGCAGCTTTTTTCACCAACTTGCGGCGCCGGGCGCGGCGGCGGCGGTGTACAACCCTGACAGCGGATCCCACGCTCCGGCGGCTCGTGTGGGCGGACATGCTCCACTCGATCTAGAATTTGTGAACTTTGGAGTGTCATCAGGTAAAATACGGTGGCCATTCAGGAATCTTGAAGAAACGAGCTTCCAGAGCATAAATACTTGTATCCATCTCTCTTAGATAAACAAACTAAAAGGGGGGTAACTACCAAGCCTCTATGCATAGCCTTTAACACTGTGAGCGGATTCACTGCCATGGTGATGTCACGGCTACCCAAACAACACTTGCCCCCGCCTGGTACGCGGCGTATGTCGCACACGCAGTGCGGGCATTCTCAAGGCACGCAGATGTCGATCGCACGCTGCAGTCAGGTCCTTAGTCTCTAGCTACGGCGCACCCGCCTCGTCATCACCACGGCGCCACACACAATGCAGTCCCGAATCTGGTCGTCCACACAGTGAGAACAAAGTCACAGACACGCGGCTATCTCCGCACGGCACACAGGAAATCGTCAAAACGCTCGCGGACTCCTGGACCGATGCGTAAAAAATCGCGCCGATCCACCACCGATATTGCGTTGTACCGCAGGTGGCCTCCATGAGAGCACAGAACGTTCGGCTAGGTGGACCTTATCATTCGGCCCACGTCCGAGTCCATAGCGCAGTGTTCCTCTTGCCACTCCGTCAGAAGCCCACGGACTGGGCCGATCGCTCGCTCCTTGAGTGACAGCGCCCGACACAACCGGTAGCATGAAGTAGGCGTGGGGCTGCGACTGGCGCGAGTAGGCTGGCTGAGTAGGCCTTATTACACAGCAGGTCTACATATGTTCTATTGACAGACCTATCACCCTATCTGTATGTCCATCATGGATTACAAGAAAAGGCTTGACATGTAGAAGTCCTTCATAGCCAGGTCTGATACATTTTTATCCAAAGTTAGTGCAAGCCCCGTGTCAAAGATTAAAAAGTTAAAAACTGGTCGCATTTAGCACCCATGTCCCCAGATTCACACCACACAAACACAACACAACACCACACACTCACTCCCACAACACCCTCTACACTCACACTCAACACTCACACACACATCACACACACACACATCACACACATCAACACACCAACACACCACACACACACTACACTATCAACTCACACACACACACACCACACACTCACACACTCACACATCCACACAAACACACATCACAACTACACAACACCACACACACACACATCACATCGCATCTACACACACACACACACAGCAACACACACACACACACACACCTCACAAACACTCAAACACACACTCACACACTCACACTCACACTCACTAACACTAACAACTACACATATCACACTCACACACTCACACACACCTACACACACACACACACACAAACAATCTCCTCACACACACAACTCATCACATCAACAATCCCACACACACACACCACTACACACACACACACACACTCAGCACACACACATACACACTCTAAACACACATACACACACA